>JAJOHK020001078.1:0-16182 GCA_022457215.2 Leucocoprinus gongylophorus
TCAAAGATGAGATGGTCATGTTCACACAAGAAGGATGAATTATCCAATTTATCGAACCGAGTGTGATCCACTGGGCTATTCAGCCACAGAAGCCAAGCCCTGAGAAAGTCGGTGGGTATGATCGCGAGGCTGCTGTCCTCTTGAGTGAAAGGTATGCCCTCGTATATAGTCTTAAGAAGAGCCTGAAAGAGACTTATTCAGCAAAAAGCTTCGATATTCACGATGTACAGTACTTTTTCTTCTTCTGCACGTCGTTTCAACTGTCGTTTATCTTCCCTCGAGATATGGAGGGAGGTGTTACAGATTGCACAAAGCTCAACATCGGCATGCGGGGGTTCCCAGGAGGGAAATATCCTCCTAAGCACCACAACTCCCTAAGGTATTCGAAGTCGCGCTAAATAAATCAAATGCCCAAGGCGGACACCTTACCTCACTAGATATCCTCCGACGATTCAGATGATTCAATGCCAACGATCCGTGTTCACACCAAACATCGTTTCGATATTCTAATGAATCTGGAGCCGGGTCTTCTTGGGATGCCTTATGCATTCTAGGCTTCAGTAGTCGCCAGTCTAGGAATAAATTGACAAAAGCTCCTTTTACAAATCAAGGTCATCCCTTACCCTTTACCCACTTTTTTGACACCCAATACCCTTCTGTGCTCGCATTGGTCTCCGAAACCTCGTCAAACTCTTGTACGAGTTTGGGATGTTCGATCGTATAAAGGTATTCTATACATCATCATGGTCAATGCAAAGTAATGAGAGATATCTACTTACCTCGGAATTCTACCAATACGCAATCACGACAAACGTCTTGAGGTGATAGTAAAGGCTTGTTGCTACATCCCGTCAATTCCATCATCTTCTGATAAACAACCTACTGAAGTTGATCTTTGATGTATAACAGAAAGCCGAGACACTCACTCGTTTGATGCGCTTCATATGTCTCGCTTTGGCCGGATCGAGTTTTCGGTGTATGCAGATGATACCGTCGCCTAGGTTGGGTGGTGTTGGATCATCATTGCCCTGATCCACTAGCTTGTTTGCGCATTCGGTCCTTGCGTTCATCTGTGGAGGTGCGGCCATGTTCATGCACTCCCGAGTAAACCAGTCTTGTAGCCACTCTGAGCTCAAAACAACAGAATCCTAGATCGGATGAGAATGTACTCTTGACCTGGAACTAGGAGCTTACGTCGTCGACAGATCTTACGTCCCATGTTCTGTACACATCCATCACTTGCTGGCGAACCGACCTAAATCGCTTTTTGCTAGACTCTTGTCTGGCCAGACAAGTGAGTGTTCGGATAATGGGCCAAACGACAATACATGGGCTTACTGTTCTTCAAAGATTCTGCATTTTTCTTCATGCTCCAAATTTAAGGAATTGACATATTCCGACGCTTGTCTCGGGGTTTGAGGCGCCTCAACATCCCCGACATTGTTGCTCCGGCGGATGTAGACGAGCATATATGCGTCTTTGGAAGAGATCATCCTGAGTCAAATGCTGAGTTAAATTCGCCTCACGATGTTGTATGGTGACGTACTTCGGCAGTGTAGAGGAATGCAGTGGGCTAAAAATATTATGTTATCGAAATTGTCTATTCAAGTTTCAATTCTCCACACCTGTGCCTTTGCTCTGCCTCATCCCCACTAATTACTCTGCATCTTTTCTTTGCGGGACGTCTAATCTGGCTTTCATTGCAGGGAGTCAGTCCAAGAGACTCGCAAGAGTCAGATGAAGATCACCTTGGTTGCTCGTTATTGGGCACATCCTTGGGGCCTTTTTTCTTGTCACCAAGCATCTTAATCTTCGTCACAACTTCGTCATTGAACTGGTACCAGGAGCGCTGTCTATAGTGGAAGTATTTTTTCATCAATTTTTCACCACAATGACTTCGTTGGACAGACTCTGTATCATAAACTTGGGCTTCATAATGGCCATGATAAGCACTCGTTCCCTTGTGCAATAGGATGCCAGCTAGTTCATAGACATTGTCCTCTTTCTCTTGATCGCCTTCTTTGGTTCCGTAGTTTAAGAATTTGTTCATATCCAGCCAAAGGGGAAAAGAGAGTGCACACTTCGACTTTCGTCTCTCCATGGTGGAGAAGTCGTAGACAAAGCGAAGAAGAGAAAAATTTAAAACAGGGGGAAGCTGGCTTATTTGCGTGTATCTGGTCGCATCTCGGAAGTCATCGCATCTCGGACAACGGTACCTTCAAAGTATGTCAGACGAATAACATTTACGAAGGCACTACACCTACTGGTTATCACCAACGAGTTTTTCTTCCTGCAGCATGGTTTCGATGCAATCTTCGAGCGTAGAGTCACCCTTGATTTAATCAATGGATGAGGTCAGAAGAGTTGCCGATTTTCTATACCTCAAATCTAAGTTCTATTTCTAGAAAGTCGGTCGTCCTCTCTGAGCGGTACTGGCAGACATCACAGGCTGTACCATAAACTTGGATACCTTGAAACTGGGATGGTCATAAGGGGAAGAGGCCGAAACAACATGGTCGCATACCTGGTCCGAAACGAAGGAATGTAGCTCTGGTACTGCTTGCTTCCTGAACTCAGCGCCTAAAAGAGACATAAAGAGCTTGGAGAACCTAGATGAAATTCAATCAGTGAGAGGAAACCAAGTCGAAAAGTCGAGACTTGCTCCTGAGCATCCTGTTGCTCGGCCGCCCGAAGTTGGAGACTTTCAACGAGTGGCGTTGGGTCAAATACCCTACATTGACTGTTCTGTAATGCAGCAAAGGTAGCCTGTAGCTGAAATAAGGGAGAGTCCTAATCATAGTGAGAAGAAAAACACAGAGAACGACGATATTCATCCAGACCTTCAGAGCCGTTATAGCCATTCGGGGCTCGCACTGATACACTGCTCTCCGAAATGCCAAATTGCGGAACCAAACCTACAAATCCAAAGTAATAGACGCCTGCCTCGGAGAACAAACACAAATTTGTACTTGGAGTGATGCATTTGCATAACATGTGGCTCCTAGATTCTAAGCGACAGTGATTAGGGGGCAGCAGCGATGAATCTTCTTTTGCGCACCCGCAACCCCACTGGGTGTTCACTGACTCGACGATCTACGTTTGGACTGGATCCAGCTTTTTCTAAAAATTCTCGCATTGCTTTTCCTGTGCAAATTGGTTGACGAGTGAAGATAGCGGAGGCGCCTGTGAGTACATACCCTCGTCTTCCCACTTATCCTGCCCAAGATAGTTGAGACAATTGGGATTTCCTTTGCAGCCCTTCTTGCTGCATTTGATGCCGTCATCAGATACAATTATAATTTCTTCGTCCAGTGCGATTTCTTCCTTGACAGCTGTGTTAGGAATCTGAGATGCTGCATATTTGTTTGCGCAGAACGGATATACATTCCTTGCTGACATCCCACAAGTCATAAGACAGTGTTCTGTAGAGACATCCGACTCCTGGGTAACCTCAGAACCAACCCAGGCCCAGAGAGCAGGTTGTGTATTGTGAGTCGGGACAAGATAACGATTGAGAGATTCTCCGGGTGCAAGACCCCTCCTCGGAGGTGAACTACATTTGCGGCGCCTGAGAGGCATACTGGCGGTTGGGAGTAAGGTAGACTCAGGCAACGCGTTGAAGCGCGGAACAAATGTAATAAGCGCCAGAATAAAATTAACATCTCACTCGTACGCCATCCTTCGTGGCATGGAAGATAGACCCCCCGTCTCGTTCCTTAGAAGAATCGTCTATAAACTTGGGAAAATATTTGCACAAAATGGGAACCCTTCTGTAACACGATTGAAGCGACGTCGTGCATTCGTATCTCTATTTACTTGTCACCTCTCGCGCTTAATGTAAGTAGCTATTCTAATGACTCGCCTCAACACACTCACAGTCAGGCAGAATCGCTCTTATAGTAGCCGGACACTTCTGGCTACTGGTGTTGCCCTCCCCATTCCTGGATCGTTGGGTTTACATTGATGAAAATGCTTTACAACCTGGCCAAGTACGTTTCCCAAGAAACCCATGGCTCAGCAAATGGAACTGAAGTCCGTCCAGGTCTCTACATACTGGAACTGGGGAGACGTCCATGCTGCGGACAAATATCTTGAAGAACTAGAACGTTTGAGAGATTCAAACGCGACTAGCGACCAGTGTGTATTCTGTCGGTTCTAGAATTCTGATATGCAATGACCTCATGACCACAGGAGGGCACATTTCCTGAAGAACGAATTCTCAAAGCTTGGTCTGTCGTCTGCAACACAGCAATATGTCTTTCGTTCGAACAAAGGGGTACGCTTATCTAATGCCGCATCTCATTATACGGCTAAAGTGTAGCAAAGAATATACTGGGCACAAATGCATATGCTGTCTTGGCTTCGCCCCGCGGGCCACGCAATGAAGCAATCGTAATTGGTGCTTCATGGCTAAGCAAGGTTGGTGAAGGGAACGGGACTTTGAACCTTCGAGGGATATCCACCGTCCTAGCCCTGGCCCGATTTTTGAGAAGTAAGAACATGCTGCTTGTTTCACGATTTTGACCAAAAACTCTCTAGACTACTCCTTGTGGGCAAAGGATTTGATCTTCGTCATCAGCGATGGTTACCTTGACGGAATGCATGCATGGCTGAACATGTATCATGGAGCACAACTCTCAAGTGAGCAAGGGACTAACAGCAAATATTGAGTGCTTATCCCAATGCCTCCTCAGACCTCGATGCAGAACCTCTTGAATTAGCCTCAGGCGTTATTTGGACTGCCCTTAATCTTGACTATCCGGGCCATTCGTTCTCTCATCTTGGACTTTTCTTTGGTAAGCTCAAACGAAGACTGAAGTAAAATCACCAGTTGATAGATTTCCTCAGAAGGTCTCAATGGTAGGCTTCCAAACCAAGACTTGATGAACTGTGTCCAGCGCATAGCCCGTGGCACCGGTGGTGTGCCCGTCACAGTCTATGATCATCTTGAATGGCGAGATCCCGCTGCTTCACCTTCGAAATTCCCATTCCTGCCATCACCTTTGCACCACAACCCTGGAGTTAGAAACTTCGTTCATCGAGCCAAAATCATAGCTCGACATATCGGGTATCAAGCAAAGGGACAAACGAGTGGCGTCCATGGCCTCTATCATCAGTACATCTTTTTTGTTTCCTCCAATTGCCTTACCTCTTAGAATTAGATTCCGTATAGATGCCATCACAGTTTTTGCTGTACCATCGACAGGACCTCATGGTTTCCATGCTCTTGGACGGTGAGAACCTCCAATTCCCTGGTCATTTCACCAACATTATTAATGATGATCGATAGCATCGTAGAATCGAGTCTTCGTACAATGAACAATCTCCTCGAACGTCTACATGCATCCTTCTTCTTCTTCATTCTTACAGCACCTGATCGTTTCATGAAGATCGGAAGCTATATTCCGAGTGTTATTTTGGTCAGTGTTGCAATGATGTTTCAAGGACTTCGATGCTGGGTGGATGCAAGACGGTGCCCTGCTCGCCCTTTCAAGGAGAAAGCTGATCATTCACACAAAAATGTATCTTCTACCCGGATCCGACCTGTATTACCTGCTCTGGTAATCATGCTTTTGACACATCTACTGGGGGTGATTGTGTTTTTTGCCATACGGAGTTCATGGTTCTTAAATGATCAAAAGGTTAAGACTCACAATGAACATTTTGGCTATATCTGACTCAACCACTTGTAGTTATATGCGCCTGCTTTCATGCTTGCGATTTTGGTGGTTTCATTTACACTATCTCAGATTCCTTACCCTCTCGATCAAGGTGCTGCCCCCTTATGGCTAGTCCTGAAGGCGTTGAATTTGTGCTTCGCGTCAACAGTGATCTCCACCATCACTGTACTCAACTTCTCTCTCGCTGCCTTGCTTGCAGTTACACTTGGACTTTCCCTAACCTTTTCGAGCTCCAGCACTTCGAAACTTCTTTCTCGACTGAAGGGTCTTCTTTATATATCCCTTGCATCAGGGTGGCTTTTCCTCCACCAGGAAACTCAGGGAGCGATCTGGAATTGGGAGATCCTTTCTGTATGGTTTGCTCCTTTTGTGTGTCTTATCTATATGCCTCTTGTTATGCAGGCCGGTATCGTGTGTGCGCTACCACGTTTGTGACACTCTCATGTAATATGTACATCTTCAAATGGCACGCAGGAGAATACTTCATCCCATCTCCATCGTAGAGGGGTCATCGGACCCAAACAAATCATCATTTCTTGCCCTTACATCTTGGTCACCCGCCGTTTCTGGATCCGTATCCTCGCCTCCGTTCATAGCAATCCCTTCCTTCTTCAAGCGCTGTTTCTCGTTCAGCTCTTCTCGTTGAGCCTCTTTCATTTCGAGATCCGCGGCGAGTTTCTTCAGTGCATCCTCGAAGCGTTTCTATGGAGGTCACCGGTGAGCAAAGTGAATATGATCATAGCGCTCACTTACTCTGATGAGTGGGTTTGCTGAGCTTGCGATCTCGTTATTTTTCTTCAAGACGGCAGCCTCTAGGTCCCGAATTTCCTCGTTGAGTAATTTCCTGGCCTGCGCATCCTCGTCGTCATCATCCTCTGAATCCTCTTCTTCACTTTCATCGTCCTCATCATCCTCATCCTCATCTCCAGCATCCTCTTCGTCTCCGAGGGCAAGGTCGAGCTCAGCAGCTAGTTCTTCATCAATGTCACCTTCGACTTCTTCCCCCTCTTCTTCATCTTCTTCGCCTTCTCCCAAGTCCTCCCTCGGTGTTGCTGCGTCGGAGATAGCGGGGGTTGGCGCGTCCAACGGCTCTTCCCGCTCTATGAACTCCGAGTCCGATAGATCAGGATTAACATTTTCAAGTACCTCTAAAGAGGCAAGGTGTTACTTCACTAAGGGGCATAGAAGCAAGCCTCAAACAAACCATATTTAACCTCTGTAGCAAGAGCGTCCTCATCAAGTAATCTTTCCACCTGTTCTTCTACGCTCTCAATAGTCTGAGTGATGGCTCAGTAAGCTGATGTAGAATAGGGCGATCAGGCATACTCGTCTATTGACACGTTTTCTGAACCTGCGTTTCCGGACATGGTGAAGCGGGGGTGTGATTCCATGAGGCCAGATGAATTCGTCAATGTTAAAATTCTTCTGAGCCCCCATCTGTTCATCATTCTCAAATTTATTCTCAACCAAGAGCATCTGTTAAAGTCAGCATCATAACCACAGTGGCGAGAACAGACATAACCTGACATATGTCAGCGACTTTGAACATTTGTTTGTTGTCCAGTGTCTTCTGAGACTCAATGATGCACGGCAAATCGACAAGCTTGGCGGAGTATGCGTTTTTTCCAATGTGGAATATCGCTCTGCGAGAGTCTATTGTTTTTGTCAGTGGAGGAGATAGTAACGAGAAAAACTAGCAAAGTCCACCCTTGAACTTGAACCACACATCGTTTGGCACCTCCCTTGACTGCATCATCTTTCTTAACTTTTCATTATCTTCTCCTGGTGGCATCCGTAGTATGAATTGCTCCTCAAATGCAAGTTCTTCCTCGTCCGAGTCCAGCTCCCGGTCGTAAGGCCCCAGGAACGACATGCCTGGTGCCTGAGCAGCGGCCTTTTCACTCAATTTCAGCTTGAGCTTGGGCTGTAGTTTGGGTTTCATTGCCGATGAGCGCGTCGTTCGTTCAGAGCCTTCTCCAGACATGTTGTACCCACTCCGCAATCGAGAGCTGGATGCTCGTTCAGGTAAAGTTCGCTGAGGTAAGGACTGAGATGACGGGAGACCGTTGGAGAGACTATCTGGCTGAGTTTCGACATCTATGTCATCAACGACGATCAGGTCCTCTTCCATCTGGTGTACTAGTACATCTAAAGACGAAAACAACAGGACAGAGATTGGTCACGTGCACTGTATTTGGGTTCAGAATGCTATAATGCTACAAGCACTCTAGTGCTGAGGCGCGGTCAGAACCATAAGGGAACGGGGTAGACAATGGTATAGCTATGGGTAATGGTAATAGTAGATATATATGTGAAGCTTTCTAGTGGAGTTTGATGGTCAAGCGGTCGAAGGGACATCCTTGGGACCCTGAAGGTTTGTGACTGGGACGGTTTAGAAGCCATCCAGGTCGGCCGAAAGGGCGACAAGACGAGTTAAAAGAAGCTCGTATACGAGAATTTGTTCAAGGAACATCTGACATGCAATATATCTATATCATTCACTGTTGATCCAACTGGACGCCTTCACCATGCCTTCACCATCCTCATCTATCTCTCTCTATCTCTCTCGTCCTCGTCCCCCCATCCGCCTTGTCCCGGAGGACACTGCTTACAGCTATAATAGGAGAGCCCATAATTGCAAAATATGCAATTACACTACCAAGTGCAAGACCACAAAAGACCCATGTAAGCTTCTCGTGCTCAGCATCGTCTGGAGTTCTCTCTCTGGCTGGAACTGTTTTTACAGTTCGGTAGGAAGGGACCAGATTCCAGATAGAATTTCGCGAGGAACAGACGTGAAGCTTGGGTCGATCATTTCCAAATGCGATGGTCTGGATTCGTTTCGCATGGTCGGCAAGCGTATTTTCAACAAGTTCTCTTGTGAGGGTATCTGGCAGAGGAGGAATAATAAGGAGGAGTGTATGTGCTGCAATAAGGAGGTCCAATGTTGTTGGGCTACGAGTATGTAAACAAAACATAGTACGATGCATTTTCCGGTCTTACCGTCCATGATAAACATACTGTTTTCCCTCAAGTAAACAGGTATAAATTCCCATGACCTCTCTCGCTTTCTCTTGTATCTTGAAAATCAATGAGGAAGAAAGAAAGAAAGATGGATCCACAGAATGAGCACCTTCTCCTTCTCCAAGGTCTGATTGTAGGCTTCTTTCACCTGCTTTCGAAGGGTACCAGCTTTTTTGTCCTTGAATGACTTCTTTTCCGGCTCTGGGTGAGGTAAGGTCCATAAACTAGCGCTTTCCAGGCGAGGTTTAAACGATGCACGAATACGTTCTGGGACATAATATCTCTGCGGCACACCATAAATTTCTACAAGCGCTGGACGAACAACCTTCTCCCAATTATTCAGACAAGAGTAAAAGGTGTGATACTGAAGCCTTTTCAGAATGCGATACACGGTAGATAGAGTGCTCCTGCTTACCACCAGATTCCCAAAGTGGGATTCTACATGGGAAGCCCAAGCAACCCTCTGAGACTTCTCAGTAGGTGACAAAGACACGTCAAGGTCATGTTGACCAAACATCTCTAAATTCGCTATGTACTTTGTGATGGCGGGGAAGGAAGTGACTGTAACTTGGTTGTGGACCAGAAAGGGAAGTTGTCCTATAAGGGGAGGTTGAGCTGTGAGGATGAAGCTTAAAGGCAGACGAGTACCCACCTACCCGATGGTGAAATGTCAGGGTTGTTACATTCTAAGATACTAAACGCCCCAGGAAGCACTAGCTGAAAGTACAGTATCGTTGCAAGACAAGTAGGATCAAAGGAAGGTAAACCCCATTTCCCGGGCCACACATGTAGCGCGAGGACAGAAGGGATGGTCACAGCAGGTTCTGTCATGACTTGAAACAAATAGCGCCAAGTGAAGGAGTTGCTTGACAAAGCTTTGATGTCAGCTATTGTTCGCCGAAAACAGTTGTATCGGTCGTTCTCCTTCTCTTCTTCTCTTCTTCTGTGTTCCCGAAGAAAATGCGTATTTTGCTGCAAGAAGCCGATCTCATGTGCTGTCATTCGCGGCCCGCCTCATTTTTGTTGCGTCCCGCTGGCTAACTGCGTATCATGAGGACCAGCCAGTGTCCTGGACTAACTTAGTCTCTGGTGCTCCCTGATGCTCGTAGCATCGTGACTAATTTGTGCTGATGTTTGCTTTTCTGAAAATTTGGGAATAGGTCTTCTGGATCAACTACTTATGCTACTTATGCTGCGGCCCGTGTCTCCCTGTGGACATGACATTTTGGATTTCTCCTCAGCTCATGTGACATAACAAAATACTTGTCTCAATGTTTCCGGAGGCAGTAAATTGCATATAACTACTGGCAAGGTTGTGAGTCTCGTGAAGGTCAGACCCTGATGAAGTTGACTGCGTACTTTTTATCTCTGCTGGGATCTGCTACATTCTGCTCCGGTCTTCTGGCTTTCCCAGGCGCTGAGGGTACGCATGCCACTTTGGAAACAATACGTTTGACTTGACCTTCTGACTTGACCTCTTGTCCTACATATATATAGGTTTCGGTGCTCAGGCAACAGGGGGGCGGGGAGGTTCTGTTTACGTTGTTACTAATCTCAATGACTCCGGGACAGGTAGTTTCCGTGACGCTGTCTCCCAATCGAATAGAGTGAGCCTATCTCTGGCTTTCTCAATGTGAGTGTTCATTGTCAACAGATAGTTGTTTTCGCCGTCGGAGGAATCATTAACATCAACGACCGAATCGTAGTCAGCCCTCACGTCACTATAGCTGGACAAACTGCTCCAGGCGGGGGTATTACAGTCTATGGAAACGGTGTTTCCTACTCGGGTGCAACCAATACCATAACACGATACATCCGTTACAGGATGGGAACGGGAGGTGCGTATATCCTTAAACTAAAAATGCATCGTGGGAGTGATGGATAGGGCACAGGTGACTCTGGAAAAGATGCCATCACGATAGCAAATGGAGAGAACATGATTTTTGACCATGTCAGTGTATCCTGGGGACGCGATGAAACTTTCTCCATCAACGGAGACGTTTCTAACGTCACAATTTCCGATTCAATCATAGCACAGGGACTCGAGACGCACTCTTGTGGCGGCCTCATTCAAACAAGCGGCGGCGTCAGTATCATTCGCAGTTTATACATTGACAATAAGACTAGAAATCCCAAGGTCAAGGGTGTGAACGAGTTTGTTAACAATGTGGTATGTTGAGTTCCTTAACCTTAACTCCTCATTCAACTGCAGATATTATTCAGGTTTATAATTGGGGAGGGGGTGGAGGATACATCGCCGGTGACTCCGCTGGCGACTCTTTTGCAAATATCATCAATAATGTGTTCATAAGTGGTCCTTCAACCTCAGTAACTGCCTGTAAGTGTTTGACCTGCATTCAAGATAATCCTCCTGACTTATTGATCTTGGTTATGGTGTTAGTCACACGTGGAAATGCGAACTTTCACGCGTATGTATCCAACAATTATTATGATCCAGACAAGGCATGGACCTACGGAAAATTTGAATGACTTGAGCTGAAGAGCAACTAGGACGGTAGCTTGAATGGTTTCGTTCTTTCTCCAACATCCCAAAATTACTCTCCAATTGATTTTCAATCTATTCGGTACCCTTATCCGACCGTGAAAACACTGTTGGACCCCCTCGATGCCTACGCCAAAGTCAAAGCCTCTGCTGGTGCTAGCAAGTTCAGGGACAGCGTCGATAGCTACCTCGTTAATACCGAACTGTCGTCCTTAGGGAAGGTCGGTGCTTTGATTTCAGATCCTACTGCTTCCCCAATTGGTGGACCAGGTGTGATCCCAGGTGGGACGGTGAGTAGTAGCTCAGTGGTGCACCAAGGCCAAAAAGAATTAAATTTTCTAGCCACCCGTGGATAGTGATGGAGATGGTATCCCGGACGACTATGAGTCCACCCACGGAACTGATCCTCAAACTAATGACTCTGCGAACATCGCCACAAATGGATATGCAAGTATGTAGTACATGTTATCTCTGCACAGTCTTTATCTGACAATCTTTGGAAAATAGACATCGAGAACTATATCAACTCTTTGGTATAAATGCATGTGATGTAGAGATGAGCTTTATCAATGCATATAACAATGATGATCAAAGCGAGCAGAACACAAGAAAACATTATCGATACCATGACAAAGCATTAGAGAGCATAGTACAGCAAATTGAAAGCAGTCATATAAGGAAGGATTTCGGAGCTTGGAACATTGTGGTGCTGGCGTTCAGTTCACCGTTGCACCTTGGGTATGGTTTCAGAATAAAATTATTCCTTCACCCGGAAAATTGGCGGAATTCTTGTTCCTGTCGCCTTCTTGAACGCTCGATTCCTGAGGGCCCTGGAGAAGTGAGTAAATAAGTTAGTATCACTTGATGAAGCTCACCAAGCTGATGTAAACAGGATCCGATGAAGTTCCGTTTAGCAAAGGATCCGGGTACGGGCCGACGGTACCAGGTAGGACAGGCATGCTTCTTGTAATGTATGGTTGAAGGTGATCGGACAATTGTATGACTGGAGGCATAAAGTTTTCGTGACGAAGATTACTAACTTGATAATTAGAGATGATTCCATGGGCACAAAGGAATTCTGGCAATTGTCAGAAGCCGCAGTACAGTCACCAGTTCATGCTCATGTATGCTGACGATACTTACCTGGTGTCCTGTAATAAAATGCAAAGGAAACATAGGTGCTCGGTACGCTCTGACCCGGATTATCATATGGTTGAATTGCCCATGTCGCAGGGAACCGTTCAAAAGACAGTTGATCTTCTCCGAAGCTGTATCCATGATCAACGTGTGGCGAGGACCACAGGAAACCAAAATACGAACCCAATGCGTACGCCCTGCCAGCTAGATCCAATATCAGGAGGTTGTTGAATAGCAATTGGAAGTGCCACCTCAACAAGCTTGACTCTTTTGATTCGAAGGACAATCATGCCAACATCCTTGTCCATTGCGGTCGAACCGTCTGTACCTGACATCGAAGCGAGTGAAGACATCTGTTCAGTAACAGAAAACCAGAACTGCTTACCACTATGTTGGACTTTCTGAAAAATGAAAGGCCTTATAGATGATCGCCCAGTCCGTATGGACCCGCGCCATGCCGTACCCTCTCCGTGCAAGAAACGTCCCGGAATTATATAGCCATCCAGCGTTATGTATCCACAGGTTTTAATCCCCCCTCCATGGTCGCTCCAACACACGGTAAAGGCCTGAACATCTCAATATCTCAATCATCGAATTCTCCCAACCAATCCGAAATATCAACCTACCTTTCCTTCCTCGCTGGGAATCCAGCAAGATATTCTAGTCGCAGACTTGTCAATACATACACAGTATTCTGGCAATGTTCTCCCCTCAACTTGAATCCAAGCTGAGAATCCACGATGGGTAGGCATTATTTATTATATTACTTTGCAGATAAACGTAATCCGATTGCTCTTTCTGGAAATATTGATGACTCCTGATTGTGAAAGAGTGAGTTTTGGAATCAGGGTTCAAATAATCTTCACGTTGAAACGCGTGCTGAGTGCTGGCACTTGAAAGGAATCTAAAGGTGGCTTTGTTCCGCTCGTGATCAGAAATAGTCTTTTACCACATCACGTGGTGATGTGTTAATATAAGGCAGAACGCGTCTTGTGTCTGATCATGCCCCCAAAGAAAGGAGTGCTCAAGCGACAACACACGGGGACTCAAGATGGAATTCAGGATGGAAAGGACCGCAACACGAAAAGGCCAAAAAGCAATACCTCCCAGCAGATGGAGAATCCTCAGCCCACAAATAAAGTCCTTCCTGTTCATATAAGCTTTCCGCAGCGGTCATCTGATACTCTTCGTATTGCGACCTGGAATGTCTGTGGCCTTGCAGCCAGTCAAAAAAAAGTTTTCGTCTCTCTTGATTTGGCGTGTTCCCTGGCTCAAATAACCCTTCCTTAAGGGATTCAAATACTATGTTGAGGCCGAAGACGCGGACATCCTTGTCCTCGCAGAGACGAAGGTACCAATTATACTCACATCTGCATTGATGCCTCTCTGACTTGACTCTATAGGTGAATGAGCAGCCCGTCGATCCGGTTCTCAACTCGAGATATCCCTATTCATATTGGAGTATCTCAGAAACGAAATCTTATTGTATGTGGCCATGACGTCTCGTGCATTTATTTTCATCTCTATCAATAGCTGGAATTGCAATCCTGTCCAAATTTGAACCAATCTCTGTGACAAGAACTCTGCCGAATCATCCTGATTCTCGTTTAGTCAAAGGGCGGATTATTACATTAGAATTCAAAAACTGCTACATCATTGGAACATATGTCGTCAATGCAGGAAGGGGTCTCAAGGTAATCTTATGTTGTGATTCCCTCCTATATGCTTTTGACTGAAGCTAGGCAGACTTTAGACCAGAAAAAAGAATGGAACCAACATTTTGAAGATTACATTCGAGATCTGGACAGGAAGAAGCCTGTCATTTGGACAGGTGACCTCAACGTTGCTCCGACTGAGAAAGGTCTGATTCAGTTCCTGGCTGCCGTACATTTCTGACTAGGCACCAGACCTTTCTAATGCCAAGAAGAATTGGAATAAGGAACCAGGATATACCGAAGCGGAAACGACCTCGTTCAAGAACATTCTGAACCCGCCGGAGGGTATTGATGCTGGCGAATTTGTCGACGTTTGGCGACAATTCCACCCAAATGATAAGCACTACACCTATTTTTCATATCGATTCAATTGCCGACTTAAAGGTCTGGGATGGAGACTGGACATGTGTAAGTTGATTTCTTCCCGTGCTGTCAAGCTAAGCATGACTTTTTACAGTCGTTCTGAGCAAACGCCTACTCGAACGCGCAAAAATGGTATGAGATCGCAGTTAACCTAATGATAACTTTGCCTTAACAAATCTCCTTAGTGTGAAATCAGAGATGAGATTTATGGGGCTTCAGATCATTGCCCAGTGGTTATAGAGATAGAAGGAGAACTCTAAAGGGTATAATGTTCTCAATGAATTATTTTCCCTCACTACCTCCACCCTTCACTCCATCTTCTGCTTAATAGAACATAAGATATGAGGGTATTGTGTATCAAACATGAGACTGTTGCACATCAGCCTACTACATTTTCTTTTTCTAGAGAGAACAAGATATTAATATGCTTAGAACAAGATAGGTCTGAGGTCTAAAGGTCCAAGAGATTCGAAAAGTATGATACTGAGTTTGGAGAATTATATCTATGATTTAGTAATTGAGAGATTTAGAATAGAGTAAGAAGTTAGAGTAATTGATGAGAGATTTGGACAAGTTTTAGGAAACATAAACTTGTGAAGCTTGGTTCATACTTTAAATAGAAGTCTGTGGATGTTGTATAAGAGAGATGTGTAGATAAATGTGATCAGATATGGATAATAACCTTGACTTCAACTTATATGCTGTACCTACTACATGTTGTGTAGTTGTTATTTTAGAAAGAAGAGTAAGAAGATAGACAGGATAAAAGTAGCAGGGAGCTGTGAGAGTGATACCAGTGTATTGCTTATGTATGTCACTAGTGTTAAGTGTAGTTCTCACTTCAAGTAGAAGTCCATGATTAGACTAAAGTGGTTGGATTGAGTTAGGGTACTTATTTGGGAATAGATATAGATTATTGTTAGATGTGATTCACACCCGCTGATTTTATCCACAATGATAGCATGGAAGACAGAGATAGAAAAGAACTTAATGAGACAGGCTTTGGAACAGGGCCAGAAGAAATGCTATGTGAATGGATCAACCATGGCTTCAACAGATGATATTGCACCTAGCCTATGTGTCATGGGATTGTGATTTCGGATAATGGTGGTTCAGGTGGATGTGTGGAAGTGTAGCACAATTTAAGTTGATAATCAGACTCAGGAAAACAGTATATAGTATATTCTTAAATATGGAACTGGTGACCTAATAATAATCTACTGCTGCATGTACTCTAGGTTGTCAGATACTGCAGAGAATGTCATTTGGAACTCCATGAAATTGATAAGAGGTATAGAGTCTGGTCCTTGGATTGATAGTGACTGGAATGAAGTGTGATCTGTGCTAGAAAAGTGGAAAGTGTGCAGATGATAGATAGTATGTGACAATTATCCAAAGTGTAGATATAAGTTATCTAAAGTGTTGATCAAGCTTAATGCCTATCTATAGAGTTGTGATTGAAACAGTGAACAATAATCTTAGTCTTAACTTATTATAAGAACTTACAAAAGTAAACTTAGTTGTTTTCTCTTTTTTCTTTTATATATTTAGCTAAGAAGGTGTAACATCTGTATGACACTGTCATGGTCATGGTTAAATAGTCATATAACTTGATAGAACATTGTAAAATCTACTAGAAAGACTTAGTTATAGCTTTAGAATAGATTAGTATAAATATATATAAAACAATATTTATCATTCTCAACTGAAGGGTAACACTACTCTTTAGTCAAGAAGAATTGCTGAGCTCTAGGCATAA
>JAJOHK020001079.1:0-16175 GCA_022457215.2 Leucocoprinus gongylophorus
GACATTGTATAAGAAGAGCCTTGTAATACTCTTTATCATGATAGTCATATATATAAGAATGAATTGAGTTCTCTTGGACACTAACTCTACAACTGTCATTGAGAGCTCAACAACAAAGTCTGCACTTATAGTTTTCTATCTAGCATCAAATATTAGTAGTGGGTAGAATTCTCTCAGAGATAGATATTGTATTAGCTTAGTATACAAATAGAGATCACAAGTACTAATGTACTGACCAATATATCTTAACATCTAGAACTACCAGTAATTTTACAAAATCAGTTCCAAGATTTTCTATTTATTTGAATGTTCAGCTATATTTGAATTATTATGTAGTGCAATTACTCTTTTTCTAAGGTTCACAGTGTTTGGAACATAGATCTTGCCTCTAAAAATTAGCAAATTTTTATTTGCAAACTATTTCAAAGACTAATAGAGTTCTCAAGCAGCTCTTTCCACTAGTTTCTCATACTCACCAAGTCAATTTCCTTACTAAATATCCTTTAATAGTATTTTCTCTTTATATTTCATAGCTAAGCTCTCCAGTACTCAAACAGTAAGGAACTCTGGCTTGAGCAACACTATATCTTAGTTGTTTTAGAATCTTATATCATGATCAATTTATCACAAAAGTATATTAAGCTTCTTTATAGATTTTTCTAGATGATGGTAGAGTATAAAATTAAACCATGCTAAGTATAAAAACTACTAAGCTTGTCTTTAGTTGAGCTTCTTGGCAATTATGAAGTACTCAAGATTTTTGTAGTCTATCTGGATCTCAATAGGGATCAGAGCTCTTTCTAAGAAGTGATGCTATTCTTTCAGTGTGTAAATAATTATGAGCATCTCCTTGTCATGTATTTTGTAATTATACTCTAGTGGAGACAGGAACTTACTGAGAAAAGTGACTGGATACTACTACTTACTATCTTCTTTTAAAGTTTGGAAGAGTATGGCTTCTCAAAGCTATTAGCTTGAATATAAAAGAAAGTAGAGGTATTTGGAGAGATTAATATAGGGGCTGTAGTGATAGTATCTTTTAGCATCTTAAAGACTGCTTGTTGTACAAGGTTTCAGCTCTATATACTATTATTACTAGTAATATCAAATAGAGAATAAGTAATATTAAAGAAACTGTGAATGAATATCTAATAGAAATTGGAAAATTCTAGGAACACCAGTAGTTCTGTATGAGTGGTAGGAGTAGGCCAGTCTTAGATGCCAGCCACTTTTACAGACTTAATCTTCTGAAATAACTAGACCTAGATACTTGATGCACTCTCTGTCAAACTCATACTTTTTGGGTATAGAAACAACTTGTACTCTACCAAGATCTCTAGAACCTAGTAGACTGCCTTATAATATTCTTTTAGCATCTAGTAAAGATTAGAGTGTTGTTCAGATATATAATCATGACTTCTTTAGCTATAAGATTCTAAAAAATGTTGTTGATTATAGTTTGGAATATAATGGGGCTGTTTGTTATATTGAAGAATATCACAAGTAGTCTAAAAGGTTTGAAGTTAGTATAAAAGGCAACTTTTCACTTATTACCAGACTTGATATGGTGTTATACTAGAAAATGCTTTTTTTACAAAAAATATACTCTTACTGAGTTTTCAAGTACTTAAAACCTATTTAAAAGCTTTAGTAAGAAGACTTAATGCTCCTAGATAATATCTTAGGCTCTCTCAAGTGGGTTTCCATTTGAAAGATGGTATAGTAGCCATTAATCAAACTAAATATCAAGAAGATGAGGCCTTTAGAAATAAGAGATATCACTATACTCACAAAAGACTAGCTACAAAGTATTGGTACTTATAAACATGATTGGTATAGCCACAAATATTTGGATAACAGGATAAAGCAGAAATATGGTATATTAAAAGTCAAAGAAGTTAAAAATGGGCTCATGAGTAAGGACAACTGATAAAAGCAACTAAATTGTAATTGAATTGGTACTTATGAGTAGGAAAAGACTATCAGATTAATTTCAGGTTGCAAATAGAGAGTGTGCCATATACTTACAAGACCTTAGTAGTATTTCTTATAGTTTTAATCTTTATTCTCTATGTCCATTCTCTGTACTTTTAGATTAATATATAAGCTATAAGTAGAGGGGAGAAAAACAGAAAAATTTTATCTGAATTCCCCTACTTGTGAGTAATTTATTTACCATTTTCTCAAGTGAGTGTTGTTAATATCTTCTATTGCTTTTGAACAAGTTTTGGAGAGTTCTAGCAGCCTAAAAAAGGCTAGCAAGATGATTATTAGTTAGTATTATGAGTTATAAGATTTGATTTGAAGAGTGCCTTTAGAGTACATCATCTGGGATAGATAGTGTTGTTGGAAGCTCTTAAGGAGCTTTGCAATCTATTCACTAGATTTTCCAAAGGAACTTGTTACACAGTGTGAGGTTTACTGTTTAGAAGTATATTAGCTAGGAAAAATATTCAAAAGCAGATATTATTTATATATTCCTTTTAATATTTTTCCTAAAAATATTCTTTTGTATTTGTAAGAGCTTTTTTAGAGGTTATATTATTATTTCTATCTCTTCTCTCAATTTCTAACACTAATATGATTCCCTTTGAATTCTTTAGCATACAATTAAGAGCTATTATTACATAGTTCTTGTTATATAATCTCTTTTTTGCTTAACTCTTATTAATAGATATTGTTAAATCTCTAGTGTGGTAAAGTACTATATACCTTGAAGTTTTGTGGCAAGCTCAGAAATCAAAGAGAGAAGATATGTTTTTGACCATAATCATGTTGAAGTTTCTATAGTTTTATACCAGGTGAAGAAATCTATCCTTTTTCTTAATAAAGAACATTGTTATGGCAATAGGAAACTTTGAGAATTATATATATCCAGTGTAGATATTTTCTGTAATGAACTTGTCTAGCTTAGACTGTTTCATAAAAAATAAGAATTATACCTTTGTAGTGATCAGAGAGGATATTAAAAAAACTTTTAGTAAAAACAGACTCAAACTATTGTATATGTAAAGAAATGATAATGTCAGAGTTGAAGATGGTGGAATTTATTTTTCTTTCCATTCTTTCTCTAGAGTTAGGATATAGTGTAATGTATACTATCACTTAATTCTAAAGGAAAGATGAGATAGAGTTGAGCAGACAGAAAAGAACTTATGAGATGTGTCTTCTGGTTCTTCAATCTTTACAAAGTAGGTTATTAAAATTCTATTAAAACATTCTAAATATAAATAGACCCTTGGATTCACAGAGATAGAATTAGTATGAAAAAAAGTCTATGATTAACTAGCTATAGTAAATATGATAGTTGTATAAGATAGAGAGAAATACACTTTGGTATTTTAGACTTGTGGCTTTAGATAACAACTTTTTCTTCTTTCCTAATTAACTGACTGAGAATATAAAACAAAGAGCAAGATACTATAAGATCTTCAATAAACTGGTTGTGAATCATTTACATAAATATTTCATTTTCTTGTGAATTAGCACTAAATCAATACTGATTTGTACCTCCAAGAAAAACACAAGGTACACTGTTTCTTATTCACTAGCCAGCTGGAAAGAATTAGTGGAAATCTTCTCTTATTAACCAGACTTAATCAATAACAGAACTTTAGAAGTAGATAGGTTCAAAAACCTACTTTTCATAACTAATATTTTCTTATAACAACAAGTAGTTGCTTACTTAAACTATAAACAACTGAAAAAATTAACTTATATACTCATATATTTATTCAGCTTATATTCCTCTAGCTCTTTATTTCTAATTTCATCTTTCTCTGATATTGTTTATAATCTGATTCTAAATTGTGGTGTAGAAGCCTTTGTAAAACTAAACTACTATAGTATATAAATCAGTATAATTAGTCTCTGATTAGAACTTATTTAAGTAGTTTTCCACTGTGTAGCTTTCCTAATAATATACTATCTCTTTTATTTTGTTAACAACTTTAGTAACAGCATTAATGAGGAAGAAGTACTCCTAGAAAAGTTGCTCAAACTCACACTAGATAGAAATAGAGAAGATACTAGTAATTGACTTCTTATAAAAGATTCTTTCCAACTATTTAGTAGTATAACAGCTTCTAAAGAAGAATAAAGCCTAGAGAATCTTATTTTGATCAGAGATAAAATTTTTGGCAAATAAACAAATATATAGAAAGCAAAAGCTTCAAAAGACTTTGCTGATCTGCTAGTCACTACTAAAGTTTAGTGAAAGTGGTATATAAGACTTAAGGTAACAAGAGATATTTCAAGATATAAAAATATTAGTAAAGGATAGAGATCTTGTTGTCGAGGGAAAGAGAATATCTACTATTATAAGAGTAGTGTTTGATATAAAAGCTTTCAGATCTTTAAGCTGAGTTATGAGACTAGTAATGATATTGTTAATAAATATTTTTAAAATATACTAATGCTTAGCTATTTCTTATAAGGGGACTGGATCTTCTGTATTACTTGGCTGATCTGTGTTCTATAACCCCTTTCCATATCTACACTTATCTACTTATCTAATTTCCTGTAACAACCTTAAGCTTGAGCTCAGGTTGCAACTAAGGCAAAAACTTGAGAAAGATAAGGGAATATGGAATTGGTAAAGCATAAGGATACAGGAATGTATCTACACTATATATACGACTAAGAAGGAGCAACATGACAAGACCATGAGGCATAGTACATGAGGATACAAGATGGAGAAAATGAGGACTAGGTTAGGTTACAATGCCTACCACATGAGGCACTGACTGAGACTACTCCAGTGCAGCCGATTGTTGTTGTCATACCCTTTACCCATGTCTATGTTAACTCCAGGAGGCATTGATCGTAACAATACCCTCTTTTCAGGTTTCATGTCCCCATGAATTAGACCAACACCTCCAGCTCTTCTACCACATGTGTGGCCACTATCTTTTTGCTAGGGCCTATAATGATTTGATCCTTGTTGTCCTTGGCTATAAAATATGGTTCGTGTGGTGGACCTCTTTGGAACATATGGATTTGATATCCATTTCTGGCCATATCTGTGTTATATTTTTTGTTCAAGAATGTTGTCGCCACTTTGTTCCAAAATGTTGGATCTTGCTCTCCTCTGGATCTGAGGGCTTGGTAGTGTGGTGGTGGTTTGAATAACCTGGTCTGCGATGGCGTTCATATGAATTTCATGTGCTTGAATAGATGTTTGACTTCGTCTGTTATGAAACTCGTACTTGACGATGATGTTGCTGTGGATACTTCGTATGGTTTGATTAATATCACTTCTTCGTCTTCAACCCTTCTGCCTTCTCTCTTCATTTCCTCATCCATATATAACTCTTGTATTTCTTGAATGTTCATCTCCACATAACTGTTATCCTTCCCTTTGTATCGATTGAGTTCATCTGCTAATCTTCTTTGAATCTGAAATACCCTGTCGTCCATGTCGCTTTGAATTAGATAACATAGATCTTCTGCCATCTGGGTGATATTCATAGCATTCATAGTTCAGTTGTTGACACTGGCCATCAAAATAACTCCTTCCATTTCTGCAATTGTTGTTCCAGCTTCTTCCACTAATTTCTTCATGTCCTTCACTGCTCTTTGAACATCGATCATTGCCTCAATCCCTTTCAACGTTTTGTGGTATAGTCTCTCCCAGTCTTCTCTTTCTCTCTTCATTACTTGGGCTTGGTCCATATTGTTAAGTCTCCTTGAGATGTAAGGGTTGGGGGAAGTGGGTGCTGTGGTAAAAGTGTTGTTGTTAACAGTGGGGAATGACATTGTTAGATTTGGGTGTTGCTTTAAGAATTCAAGTGATTTCTTGGGCTATCGAAATGGGATTTTACTCTCCCTCTTTATAGGTTTCGACTCGAATACCTTGTCCAATAGTCTTCTATTGCCTGTTTTACATGTGACAACCCTAATTCTGCGATCCATTGATTGTGTTCATCCCCATAGCCTTTCCACTGTACCAAGTATTGCGTGCCCCATCCTCGTGTCCTGTGCTTCTGTACTTCCTCTACTTCATACTCTTCTTCTTCATTAATAATCACAGGTGGTGGTGCTGGTTCCTTGTGTTGTCCTTTGAACTTTGGCTCCACACATCATGTCAAAAGATCCTCGTTGAAGACATTATGAATCATCTAGCCTTCCGGAAGCTCTAGTTGAAACGCTTCCAAGCCAATGTCCTTTATGATTCTAAAAGGTCCGTATCTTTTATTGTCCAACTTCTTTGAGGGTCGATTTGACTGGATATTTTTGTTCTCCAGCCACACATGATCGCCAACCTTCAGGCCTTGAGGATTTCTTCTCTTTTTGTCGAACTGCTGTTTCATGTTCTTCTGGGCTTCTTCTATTGCTTGTGTTGCATGTTTCCAACTTTCTTGTATGTTCTTCATGAATTCTTCCACTCGTGATATCTCCGTTTGAACCATAAGGTCCCCTTTCCAAGGGTGTCTTCCAAAGTTTAGTTCAAATGGTGTTTTGTTCATCACCACATATTTCTTGTCATTGTACACAAATTCCGCCATAGCCAACCATTCTGTCCAGTTGTTTTATTTGTAGTTCACATAGTGTCATAAGAATGTTCCTATTTCCTGGTTGATTCTTTCTGTTTGTCTATCAGTTTGAGGATGATATGCCGTGGACAATTTCCTCTTTGTTCCCAGTACTTTAGTAAAGTCTTCTATGAATTTCGATGCAAACTGCGGTCCTCGATCGCTGAGAATTGTTTTGGGTACTCCATGAATTTTCCATATTTCGTCTCTGTAGACCTTGACAATTCCTTCCAATGAAATATTTGTTGTTGTTGCTTTGAGCCTAATCATCTTTGTGAATCGATCCATGATTACCACTATGGCATCCATTCCATTTGAACTCGGTAGTGGTCCTATTATGTCGATACTGATGTCCTGCCATAGTCCCTCTAGAATCTCCAATGGATGTAGTTCTCCCGCCTTTCTTTGATGTTGCACTTTGTTTTGCTGACATTTAACGCATCCTTGAATGTATTTCTTGACATCTTCTTTAAGTCCTGGCCACCAGTTTATTCTCTTGATTAACTCTTGCATCCTATGTTGTCCCGGATGTCCAACATCTGCTGGGTCATGGTGTTCTCTCAGAATTTCTTCTTTGAGATCCTTATTATTTGGGATGTATACCCTTCCTTCCATGTATACCACTCCATCTTCTTCCCATGTTAATCCATCTTCCTTCTTTATTGCTTGAGTCACTTCCTTTTCTCTTGTATTGTTCTTTCGAATTCTCTTGAGTATGTTGCCTTCTTCTGGCACCACCTTTCATCCCAACATCATAATTCTGGCTGTTATCTTTCTTGTCCACATCTCGTCCTTGAGTAGTTGTATGTCCTTGTTATCCTCCTTCGTGTTGACCTGGTCTTTCCGTGATAATATATCCGCTTTTGTGTTTGTTTTCCCCAGTATGTGTTTTAACGTGAAGTCATAATCTTGTAACTTTAAATACCATCAAGCTTGCCATCCATTTAACTTGTGTGGCTCCCTGAAATATTTGAGGTTTTCGTGGTCCATCCAGACTTTAAAGGGTTCCATTGCATCCAACAGATATTGTCTCTACTTTGCGAGTGTTTCTACTATTGTTAGTAGTTCTTTGTTGTAGATCTCATAGTTTCGTTCTGCTGCTTGCATAGTTCTTGATAGGAAAGCTATCGGTCTCCACTTTCCATCCTGCTCTTGAGATAATACTCCTCCTATGGCGTGTCCCGAAGCATCCGTTTCTACTCTGAATTTTCCTTCCCTCTTTGGTAAAGAGAGGACCAGTTGACTCGTAATCTTCTCTTTGAGTTCTTCAAATGCTTCTTGATGTTCCTTTTCCCATTTCCATTCTTTCTTGCCCTTCAATTCATTCAATGGTCTTGCTGTGTGGCTGAAATTGTGGATGAACTGTTGATAGAAATTGGTGAATCCTAGGAAGCTTTCAACATCCTTGATTTTCATTGGTGTTTTCTATTCCTTGACTGCCTTGATCTTTTCTTGTTCCATCTTGACTTGACCTCTGCCAACTATTACCCCTAGGATAGGAATTTCCTCCATATTAAAGTCACATTTTAATCGTTTGAAACACAGATTGTGTTTTTCTGCTATCTTCAAGAACCTGATTGTCCTTTCCTTCAGTTCTTCCATTGTTCTTGCTGGGATGACAAAGTCGTCCATATAGTTGGCTAATACTCCTTCGTGCAATAGTTCTTGAAAGATGCTATTCATCATCCGTTGAAATGTCCCTAGCGAGTTGCATAATCCGAAATACATTACTTGCAGTTCGAATAGTCCTTTGCTGGTTAAAAACGTGGCCTTCCATTTGTCCCCTTCTTTAATCCGTACATTGTTGTATCCCCAGATTAAGTCCAGTTTGTTAAAGTATTTTGCTTCCTTAAGCTTGTTGATTACTTCTCCAATTAGCGGTAGTGGCGTTTTATCCTTTATCATGACTTGATTCAACTTTCTGTAGTCTTGAACTAGTCATAGTGAACCATCCTTTTTCAGAATGTAAAAACAGGGTGCCACATATCTTGACTTCGATTCCACGATGAGTCCAGCCTTGAGTTGTTTATCTAGCTATTGATTTAACACTTCTTCTTCTTTTAGCGTCATCACATAGGCTTTGGCATTTAACTCTTTCAGTGCTTCTTCCATTAAGTTTATCTTGTGGTCCCATTCTCATCTTTCTGGTAATTTCTCGAATTTCTTCTTGTTGAATAGATATGTAAAAGGTCAAATGTACTTGGGTAGATCTTCTGGGTTCATTGTGTCCTGTTCCTTGCCTATTTCGCCATTGTCCTGTTCCATTTTGTCTGTTACCATTTCCTTTGTCTGTCTGGAGTTGAACCGTATATCTTTGTGCGTCATGGTATAGTTGCCTGGACATCTTGTGAACTTGATGGTGCCGTTTTTCCAGTTGACTTTTGGATTGTGTTTAACCAACCAGTCGTGTCCCAAAAATATGTCTGTTCCATCTAAATCTGTTACTGCTGCTTCCAGTGTCTCTTTGTGGCCGTTGATTTCAACTTCTAGAGGTGCCATCTTGGTCACCTCTCTGTTCTTTATTCCATCTGCATTGAATACTTCAAAAGAGAAGTCAATCTTCTTAGTTTGGATTCTCTTTTCCTTGACCAGTTGTTCATCAATTCCTGTGTGGGTACACCTGGAATCTACTAGTGCTTTTACTTTTAGGTTCTTCCCATTCTTCGTCTTGACTTTTGCTTGCACGTTAAGTTTCCTCTTTCCCTCACTGGTTCGGCGATTTGGAATAATATATTTATTCTGGGACTTTACATGGGAGATCTCTTGTACCATGCCTACTCAAGATCTTCGCCAAAACCCTTCTCCTCTTCCTTGTTGTCTTCATTGTCTGATTCTTCCTGAACCTTTCTCTTCTTCATCGTCTCTTTTTCTTTATAATTCTTGGTGATATACCTCTTTTTGTCACATTTGAAATAGGTTTATGTATCCCGTTCCCTTTTCTCTGTTCGGCATTCCTTTGCTATATGTCCATATTTGTTGCAGTTGAAGCACTTCAGCTTTCTGTCTTTGAAGTTGTCGTTGGACTTTCCAATGTCCATTGGTTGTCCTCTTCCTCCGTATGTTGTTCCTGTGGCCGTCTTGTAATCTTGTCGTCCTTCTGTGGACTCATATCCTTGTCCTACAGATGTGATTGCCACTTTCCACTCCTTGAGTATCTCAGGCATTGCTATGGGTGGGTATCCCAATATCGTCTTGATGATATTGTATTGTACGTTCTTCTTCAACAGAAAGATGGCATAGAGCTCATCTGTATCTGCTTTCATGGCCAATGCTTTGAACTCTATCATGAAGTCTGCTGTGTTTCTTTTACCTTGCTTGAACGTTTCTATTTTCCATTCGGCATCTGCTGTCTTGGACTTGTCACTGAACGTCATCTTGATTTCCTTTACGAATTCATCCCAATCCTGGGTGTCGTTATTTTCGTCAAGCTCATTGAGCTTTTTCTGTGCGTATATTCCCGCTACACCTCCTCTGAGGCGAGCTAGGATCGCAGTGATCCTATCGTTCGTTCCGTTAACTCTATTGCTCTTGAGAAATAGTCTAATTCCCCTCCACCAGTCTTCAAATTTAGACCGGTCGCCATTGAACCACCCTGGGTCTAGTACCATATTCTTCGGCAATCTGTTCTCGCTGACTGCTACAGCTGCTGTTGTTGGTTGTGCTACCAACATCTTTGTATCTGTCTGTTCATATTCACTCGTTGAGGCTTCTTTGTTGATCTGCAAGGATCCTAGTCATTCTGACAATGCCTCTATATCATTTGTTCTTCTCGAACTCGTCTTGATTCTTCCTTCGTAGCTTTAGCTACACATGTTTTGTTCTTCAATAGATAACGCTGTCTTGTTTCGTCCGTAGGTTTGTTCTACTGCACCTCTCTTGCAAGGTGAGCTCGTCGATGCTTTACCAAATGTAATGACCTTAAGCTTGAGCTCAGGTTGCAACTAAGGCAAAGACTTGAGAAGGATAAGGGAATATAAAATTGGTAAAGCGTAAGGATACAGGAATGTATCTACACTATATATACGACTAAGAAGGAGCAACATGACAAGACCATGAGGCATAGTACATGAGGATACAAGATGGAGAAAATGAGGACTAGGTTAGGTTACAATGCCTACCACATGAGGCGCTAACTGAGACTACTCCGGTGCAGCCGATCGTTGTCGTCATACCCTTTACCCATGTCCATGTTGACTCCAGGAGGCATCGATCGTAACATTTCCCATGTTTTGGACTCCTTCAAGCTGCATACCAATACTTCTAACTATTTAGATATATTATTAAACTTACTTTTATATACTCCCTTGCTCTTCTGCAACACTCTGTAGTATCCCAAAGTCTTCTAGTATTATCTGCTTACTTGTTTTTCTGTGTTCCAGAAGTATCTACTAAATACTACAGCTCTTTTCTATTTTGATTTCTCTATTCTGAGCTGTTCCTAATTACTTAAGTATCATCATTCCTTGCTTATGTAATCAGAATTCTGACACATTAAAATAGACCTGTTAATATATAGAGTAGTTATCATCTCTAGGAATCCTTATTTAGAATTTTCTAGAAGTAAGTGTATAGTTTAATATTTCTTAGATAATAGACTTGGGATTTTCTAGAGATTTGAAGTGCTTGGCTCCTCCACTCAGTTGCTTTAACACTTCCCTCAAATAATATTGGAAAATATCTAAGACCTTGTTAGTAAGAATAAAGTAGGTAATCTAAGATTACAAAACTTGTAATATGTTAAAGTTTCAGAGAGAAAAATTCTGTTCTGCTATTAAGATGACTAGTAAGGTTCATAGTATTTATATAGACTTTAATACTTTTAGAAAGTTCTTAGAAAACAAAATAGTGACTTTTGAAGATAGTGATTATCTTAAAATAAACTCTAAGGAAAACAACTGAAACACTACTGTCAGGGCAACTGGGCAAAGAATATAGCTATTCTATGGAGATTACAACTCCAGAGAAATTCTAAGAGAATAAAATAAGGTTTTCCAAAGACAACAGCTAATTTAATTATCTAAGAGTTCATACCAATCAAGTAGGACATTAGATGGAACATTTGGTAATCTAATTATGGAATAATAAAGCTATATGGCTAAAAACCTTTGTAGAATATTGCTAAATAGAAGGGGCTTATTGATCAGTGGCTGAAAAAGACAAGTTAGTAATTATAAGAAGATAAACAAGAGTCCAGAAAGTTTGATAGTATTGTGACAAACCACTAATACAGAGCTTAGAAGATAAGGTAACTGTGAGGTTGAATTGAACTTTGTCAAGTACTATTAACTTGAATTTAGATAAAGTAGAAGATTTTCTTACAAGAACTAGAAGTGGAAAAGAGAGAATTTACAGTATGTATATAAGAAATGCTTAGAAATAGAGATCAACAGAGTGCATACATAGTTTGGCATGGTTTGATAGGATCAAGAGGAAAACTATGAAGACCAGCAAAATAAAAGAGTAACTTATGAGTAGATTACCATAAGATTTAGTAGTGTGAGAGGTAGATTTTCTTATAACATTTAGACATAAAAGAATACTCTTAAAGTAAAGAGTATCAACAGAAGTTACTGAATAAAGTTATCACAAATAAGCTACTCACTGGTTGTGATGCTTGAACTTAATGGTGTTTCAGAGGTTCAGTATAAGAAAATAATGATAATAGGTGATAAGTAGTATCAACAGAAATAATTGATGTAAATTGATGTTGTTAAGTCTGAGGTCTAATCTTTTAGCAGACAAAGCTTTTACAGCTACTGATGGCCTGATATCTCAGTCGTTTGTTGTTGCTTTTGTACATCCCGCATATGTGCGGATAGCTCTCATTTGGGGCTTTCCAGCGCAACTTAGTTTGTGAAAATCGGTCCACTGGTTGTGGAGATATAAGCTGAATGAAGTTTGTGACACTGTCTCAATTCTTGAAGAAATAGTATCTACTATGAGCTACAGATATCTGCTAAGAAGAGCAGAAAATTAGTTTCTAGGGCAGAAAATACTTCTAAAAATATCCAAAAACCTTAAGCTCCTATACTTGGATTATACAATCTGATCTATAGATTAGCTAAGTTATCTTCCTTATTGGAAAATAAAAACATCATTCATAATACTGAGTTGTGGGATAGTGACTGCTATATATTATTACTGTCTAATTACTCTAGACATTTATAGACTAATGCTAAGATGCTTTTTTTATCTCTTGAGTATTTTATATACTTTATAAAAAAGTACTCTTTTTAAGGAAAATCTGTTCACTAATTTTCTACTATCTTGGAAGTTAAATCTTATGTCAAAAACAAAAGAAGTGGACTTAATATTTTTTTATTTTCTTCTCTCATTTTTATTTTCTTTTTGATTTATTCTCCTTTATTCTATTTTTAGAACTAGGGTTAGGGTTAGAGTGACAAAACCACACTGTCATACAGCAGGTCACATCAGATAACACGGTCACAAATCACATGATGCATGGAAGGATGTAGAAGGTTCTAAAAGGATAACATCATATAATGTGTGATATATATATTGACCTTAAGGCATACACATGGTTGTTTAGGGTAGGTTAGAAATAGCTCGCACAGACCATTAGGTATTTGTATATAAGGTAGACAATCCTGTACAGAGTTCTCTATCAAGTTCTCTTGTATTAATCCAATACAAGGTTCTTCCCATTGACCAATCTTAAGGTCTTTGAGTTGTAACATCTTATGTTTGAAATCTTCTTCAGGCAATTTTTGAAGCTGAATGGAACCACTTTAAAGTCTCATCTCAACCTAATACTTCTACTCTTGTAAAAGCTATAAGAAATATTTATAGTCCTAATTCTGTTCCAACATTCTCTCCTGATATTGAGATGGTTGTTGATATACCAGAGGCTAAAGTTACTTCTACTTTAGTCTCTAAAAAAAAGTACAAGGAAAAGAGAAAAACCTTTTTCCTTTCTTTTATATCTTCCTTTGACTATAGAAGCAAGACATTACTCATTTTATGAACTTCTTCTCTTTCCAAAGCTTAGACAACTCATCTTAGTTCAGCTGTAACACTTAGTCTAGCTATAAAAATATCTAAGACCATCAAGCTCCAGATAGCATCTTTTCCTATTTTCTTGGCCTTCAAACCTAAGTCTAAGGTCAAATCATTTGCTCAGACTACAAAATCCAACATTACTCAGCAAGCTTCAAGATGTTCTCCTATCTTATCTCATGAGAATTTTTTGCACTTGTTATAGCTTAAGGAGGTATTTTCTAACATTCCTTAAGCTATAATCATTTTTATATACCAGGCTAGCTTAAATAGTACAGATACTTCTTAAGAAAGTACTAGTTGTCCCAATATCTTAAATGTACTTAAAATAACAAAAGTCCTATAATAAGAACTTGGTTAAGGCTTGCTCTAAACTCAGAATAGGGTTTGTTCTTGAGGCATGGAATGGTATGTCTATGTCTACCAACTCTATTACTTTAGCAGCAGAACTAGAAGTGATTAAGTAGTAGCTAAAGAAAACTACTAGTCCCAGTAAAAGTAGAGCCTTACTTGCCTCAGTCTAAATCTCTTCTGATAGTTTTAGGCATCTCCTACTGAAGCTCTAATATTTCTTTGCCTATTACTCTTATCTAGATAATAGTAGCTCTTTCTGGCTCTCTTCTCTTTAAGGATGTCATATTAGCATCTTTGTCTTATATTATAAAAATATTTCCCATCTCTAATATGTTAGTGATCTAGATTGACATTTGGGACTCCTAGAGAGGTTCTAAGGGCAGAACTCTTATTAATCATTCATTTAACTTTGGAAGACATACTACTATAGTCCAAGAGACTATTATGTACTCTAGAATTATTCAGTATCACAATTGCTGGCACTGGGAACATCCAACACATGCTTGTCACACTCAAGGCACTAAATATCAAAAATATAGTGGTTTATATAAAGTAAAGAACTATAAATTCTTGGCTTGGTATTACAAGGCCAATTCCAAGTTTAACTCTTTTAAAGAGGCTACTGCAACTAGTGCACCTTGTTCTCATACTTTCAAGTGTTTAAACTGTAAAAGAGACCATACTGCTGATGACAACAAGTATCCATTTTGGTACCATCACTTTGACAAGCAATAGTATACTAACAAGGCTGCTAAGATACACTTTAGACAAGCTAACTACAGGACTATAGCTGGCCCCAGTAAATAATATGTTTAGTACCACTAACATGCTTCATATTTATTTGCAGAATGTTTACAAGAACTATATGCTGGTAAATAGCTTTCTTGAAATATAAAAAACTTGTATAATATCCTATTTATCTAGGAACCTTTCTGGAATTTTATTTTCTTTACACCATCTACTACAATTTCTAAAGGAGATAAATTTGTTAGTACTTCTATTCATCAAGATTGGACCCAGGTAGTCTAATTTCCACAGAACTTCAAACAAACATCCAGAGTTATATGTTTTATTCACTCTAGACTATCTAGACTTTGTTTTGCTTTCAGAAGAGACATAGTCAACTACAGAGATATTCAGCTTCTATCTTTCTTTAATAGAGAAATATATCAATTCTTCATGAATATCTACTCTGACAGCCTTCATATTGCTATAAACTTCTTATCTGATAAAACTCTGAACATTCCTAACTTGTTGTATATGGGAGAGAATTTCAATGTTAGAGATACTGAATGGGACCTATTTATCTCTTCATATCCTGCAGCTGGCCAGGCCTTGAGGAACTTGGCTGACTCTTGCTGTCTTGTGTGCTCTATTGTAGTACTCTCTATTCCTATCTATTAAGCCTGATCTCAGACAACTCTTAGACCATACTCCTCTTATATTTGACTCTTTTATTACTTCAGATAACATTTATATAGTTCTTCAATGCAATAGTGAAGAGAAAGTGGTCTTTTTGCTTTTTGTAAGTAAAGAGCTCTCTTAGCTTAACTTTTATACTCTATACTCTGTTACTAGTCTTGACTCACTCTCTAAAACAATGTTAGAGCTCTTTACTAACTACCAGGCTACTTATACAAAGAGAATCATGATCAATACTTGGTCTAAGAAGTAGTGAAACAATGAGTACAAAGCTACATTGGAGACTTACAGATGAACTAGAAAGCACTATGACTAGTTCTCCTTTTACTCTATAACTAGACTGGCCAAGCAATAATTTTTTATCAACAATATTGCTAAAATTGCATCTACCAACAAACAACCTTGAAATTTAATGAGCTAGATCAAATAGCATGAGTTGCCTGTAGTAGAGGCTATTTGCTTCCAAGAGCAACTCTGCAATAATCTCCAAGATTTGTAAAGTACCCTTTACCAGTCCTATAATACTACAGCTAATTGTTCTATCAACCTCTCTGTTCTAAATGAGATCTCTAGTCAGGTGTTACAAACTTCATTCAGCTTGTATCTCCACAACCAGTGGACCGATTTTCACAAACTAAGTTGCGCTGGAAAGCCCCAAATGAGAGCTATCCGCACATATGCGGGATGTACAAAAGCAACAACAAACGACTGAGATATCAGGCCATCAGTAGCTGTAAAAGCTTTGTCTGCTAATATCTCATGAACGGCTGAACGGATTCATACGATTGAACTTGCATTGGGAAGTGCTTATCAATTTGTTTCCAACAATATATGATGCATCTCAAAGCA
>JAJOHK020001080.1:0-16172 GCA_022457215.2 Leucocoprinus gongylophorus
GGATATAGAGGATTATAGAACAATAATATTATATAACATATAGCCTTTAGGGTAGGTTAGATTTTGTATAGTATAAACCACTAGTCTAGTGTATATAAGATAGATACTTTATATCAGAAATTCTATTGAGTTCTCTTGTGTTAACCTAATACAATGTTTTTCTTTTAACTTAACTCTAAGTCACTCATAGCTTATATATTAGTCTAAAAATATAAGAAATAAAACTATAGAATGTAATATAAACAGTTAAAAAGGTTTTTCAAGATCTCAGGAGCACATAGTTTTCTTTCCATTCTCTATCTGACACTAATCTAATAGTCTTTTCTATTTATGAATACTAGTTCTCTTTTTCTTTAGTTGTTTCTACCAGCTGTTCCTACTTGTTGACAGAGGTCAAGTAGAAAAGAGATTATGCTAGAGTACAACAAGAACTATGCAATACTAGCTCTTAACTGCATACTAAAGAATTCAAAGGGAACAATATTAGCTTTAGGAATTGATAGAAGATATAGAAACAATAATATAAAAGTAAAAGGAATATATTAGTAATATCTGTTCACAAATACTTTCTCTTGCTAACACACTCCTAAATAGTAAACCTTACACTATGTAACAAGTTCCCTTAGAAAATCTAGTAAATAGATTGCAAAGCTTCATAAAAGCTTCTAATAATACTATAATACATTTCTCAAGTTAAATCTTATAACTGAAGATACCAACTGATACTTATCTTACTAGCCTTTTCCATACTTCTATCACTCTCTGAAACTCATCCAAAAGTGATAGCAGATATACTAATAACACTCACTCAATAAAATATAAGTTTAAATGCTCTTGAGTATTTAGATAGAAGTCCTTTTATTACTCCTCTTTTCTTATAGCTTATGTATTATTCTAAAAATACAAAGAATAGATTTAGAGAATGAAAACCAAAATCATAATAAAGCTCTCTAAAGTTTTACAAACATATGGCTGTCTTTTTATCTGCAACCTAATATCAATTCAATAATCAATTTCTACTCACAAAAGCCTATTTCATTTCTCTTTTACTATTGCCATGGCTGTTCCTACTCACTCCACCACTCTAAACTCTATCAGCTTCCAATCTAACATGTTTTTGTCTTATTTAACTGTCCAAAAACTCTTGTAAGTACATATACTTCATAGCTAGTCATTTATGAGTGGTATTTCTTATTTCTAAAGATCTCTTCTTCCTGAGATCTAGTTTGATTAACAGCTATCACACTGTCCCTCAAACTAGTGTTTACTTAAGAGAATCTGAGATATCATCTAGAAGTGTAGGTGTTATAACTCAAAAACCTTAGAGTTAGTCAATAAGAAGGACCTTGTATTAGTATTAACACAAGAGAACTCAATGGAGTTCTTACTACAAAGTTGTCTATCTTATATATACTAGGCTACTGGTTTATGCTATACTACTATCAGCCTACTCTAAAAGCTATATATCTTACATACTATTGACATATAGATTAATATCATTGTTCAAGAACTCTGGACATCTCGTTATCTGTACTTCTCCTGTCTTCCAATCTATCTCTGGATTATGGTGTGCTAGCCAAGGCATACCCAATAACACTCCACTTCTGATCTCCTATCACATCTATTGACATTCTCTCTTTATGCCCTTTGAAAAATATTTCTACTTCCACTGTATCTACTATAGGTCCTGCATAATTCAGCATGCCATTAACATTTCTCACATACACTGATCTTTCCAATTTTGTCCTCTTAAACTTATGCCTCCTTACAAACTCTTCACTCATTACCAACCCCATTGCACCATTATCCAACAATGCTTCTGTCACAAGTCCCTCCTCTTCTTCTTCCTGTTTTAACCCAATCTTTACCATTACTTCTCTCAATAATTTTTCCTTCTTCTCCTTCTTTTCTACCCCCCTCTTTATCTTTTTTCCCTCAATATTTCCTTTCTATCTTTTGCTGCTTCTTTACCACTTCCTTTTCCTCTCTGCATTACTCTAACCTTCAATACTTCAAATTTATTTGAGGGCACCAGTGTTGGTTCCTCTGCTCTAACATTTCTGCAATTATAGGCTATATGCCCAAATCCTCCACACCCAAAACATTTCCTTTTCTTCATCACTCTCTGTCTGTTCTCTTCTCTCTTTCTTTCTTTCCTCTCCTGATATCTCCACTCTTTCTCAGCTCTCTTTTCCTCCCTTCTTTTCATATTTTCTATCCTTCTCCATTCTTCATCTACCCTTTTCTTCTCTTCTCTTTCTTCTTTCTCTTTTTCATTTCTTTTTCTACATTCCTCCCTCCACTTATCTGTCTCTTCCTGTTCTCTTATCCTTTCCTGTTCTCTTCTCCTTATCTCTACCTGTCTTTTTTTCATTTCTTGCAACTCTACTAGTTGTTTTTGTAATTTTAACATCGTCGCATTGTTTTTCATTATCTCATTCATCAATCTAGCCACTTCTTCTTTACTGTATTCTCTACTCATCTCCTCCATATTCACCTGACTAATATCTGCCATTTCAATCTCAAAAATTTCTTTCCTAGTCTATTCTCTCATTATTCATTAACAACAGTAAACTATCACTGTGGCCTTGTTTCTAATGACTACAATCTTTCTTTATTCTCTCACTGTCGATTCTAAACAGCAGCAAATCCTCTGTAGGTAATAGTGGGCACTCTTCTTGTCCCACCTATACTATCTACTAACTACTACCCTAATCAAATTCATGGCTAATATTCCTAAGCAGGAAATCTCTAATCTAGGTGCTTCTTAATAGACTACACCGCTCCTCTGCATATATGGACAATAACAGTGCACCACAGTACGAGGCTTTTACTCAAAAAATCTAACTACCATGTCCATACAAGGTGATACAACCAATATACACGAGTAGGCTACTGTGCAAACGACTGGTCAAGCTTCTCCTACCTGACTAGTATACCTCTTAAGCCTAGGGTCCAGCTATGTGTCTTCTTAATGTTGAGTGTGCTACTCATAGTTGAGGATGATAAGAGAATAAAAGAAAATAGGAGTCCACATGATGCAGAGTCCCAGAAGATAGTCAAGTTCTACTATTGTGGCAACCACTAGTTTGCCTCACAACTTACTTAAGGCCACCATATGTACACCATGTGCTCTGACATCATCTTCCAGATCCTTCTACCCTGTTCTAGGCCTATAATGTCACATCATGTGACCTGTCATGTGACTGCAATGTCATGTGCCCCTTTATCATTAATAAAAAGAAAAAGAAAAAGAAATTCAAAAGAAAAGAAATATAAAATCAAGAAAAATAGATAAAAGAAAAAAGAAAAATATTAGTGTCTAAAGTGTTCCATAACACATTGCAAACTTATTTGTAAAAGAGTCTAATTGAGAACTATTAGACTCTTGTCCTCTTTTAAATTATAATTATTGTCTTAGTAGTTAATTTGTCTTCCCTACCCAACTATTCTCCAATTTCTACAATATCTCATAATATAACCAAAACTTCTACAGTTGTAACAATTTCTTCTCTAGTTTATATTCATAATATATAGATTCCACCTAGATACAAATACTGCCTGATATAGTTACAGATTAATTATAACTGTATTTGTTTTTTTAACTCTGTTAGAATGACTGAGTGAAAGAGCAAGATACTTTATATCTCTAGAAAATCCTAAGTTTATTGTCTAAGAAATTCTAACTATACACTCATCTCCAGAAAATCATAAGAGAATAGAATGGGGATTTCTAAAAGTAATAACTATCCTATATAATAGCAGGTCTATTATAATATGTCAGAATGATGTTTACATAAGCAAGAAATGATGATACTTAAATAATCAGAAACAGTTTAGAATAGAAAGACCAAATTAAAAGAAAGCTAAGATACTTAGCAAGCACTTTCAAAGTGTAGGAAAGTAAATGAGTACATAACAATAGCAGACTAGAGAAAACTATAAAGCATTATGGAAGAGTGAGGAAATACAGAAAAGAGAAGTTAGATAATATATCCAGATAGTTAGGAATATTTGTATATAGTAGAAAAAAATATTAGTAAATAAGTGCAAATACTAGAAAGAGCTATAGAACATAGATCAACTGGATAATATAGAAGAGAAAAGCCCTGAAAGAGCAAGTCCTCTTACAAACTCTCTTTATTAGAGTGGGTTCTATTAATGCCTATTGGAATTCTTACCTCCTAAGCTAGATCTAGGACTATAATAACTGTTGTTTTGTATCCCTCCAACATTTGCTGATGTATTTGACTTTGGTACTTGATTTCCTAACTCCTTCTTGCTCCTCAGCTTCTCTTTCTCTCTCCTGCTCTTTCTATAGTGCTTATTCAAATTTTTGTTTCCTTATACTACTTGATGTTTCTTGGAGGTTGTTCCAACTCCATTAACTTTTGCCTAATAAAACTGTTCAGTTCTCTTTTAAATTCTTCAATTAGAGGCCTTTCTTTATAACCACTTTCTCTTACTACTCTCCTGAATTCTTGTACAAATTCTTTCATTGTTCTACTTCCTTGCTCTACTTTTTTCAACTCTACCACCTTTATTGTTTTATTACCCTTACTATCAAATTCTTTTTTCAGCTTGGTTAGGAAGTCTCTAACTATTAGAGACTCCAATTTTCCTATCTCTAAGTCTTCCAAAATGTTCTTCTTTCAAATATTTACTAATCTTCCCTATACTGTTATAATGCGCATAAGGACTAAACATTTTTTCTTTTATTTATTTTTTTTCTTTTTATTGATGATGAAGAGGCATGTGACTGTGGTCACATGACTTGTCACATGATGTGAGGTCATAAGTCTAGAGCAAACTAGATAGATAACATCGAAGAGCATGTTAACTACATGGCTATCTCATAGTATACATATGGTACACTTATGAACAACATATAGATATTAGGACAGGAGTAATTATTTGTAGCATAGACCATATGTAACTTATATAAATAGAATAGCTATCACAAACTTCATTTATCTTGTATCTCCACAACTAGTAGACCAATTTTCACAAACTAAGTTGCACTGAAAAGTCCCAAATGAGGGCTATCTGCACATATGTGGGATGTACAAAAGCAACAACAAATGACTGAGATATCAGGACATCAGTAGCTGTAAAAGCTTTGTCTGCTAATATCTCATGAACAGCTGAACAGATTCGCACGATTGAACTTGTATTAGAAAGTGCTCATTAATCCATTTCCAACAATATATGATGTGTCTCAAAGTGATAAGTATTGGTAGAAATACAAGTATATCAATGTAGTGACATAATTAGTTATCTTCTAAAATTAGCCTGACAGCTCCCATCAGGTATGAGTTTTGATCATGTGATGACAACAGCTTGTACACGAACCATCACTCTTTTGTATATATACCTTTATATCTGAGGACTAGACCTTAGACTTAACAATATCAATTATTCTTGTTGATACTTTCTATCATCTACCATCATTATATCCTTATACTGAACTTCTGAACCACCATTAAGTTCAAGTATCACAACCAGTGAATATCTTATTTGTGATAGTAGCAATCTAGCAGAGACTTCTTGTCAAGTTCTCTTGTGATCCTTACTTGATATTCTACCAAGAGATTTATTGCTTGTGTTGCTATTGGTCTTTATGACTAGTGGTTGCCACAATATATACATATAACAACATCTACTGAATTTGCTCTTCAATTGATGTACCTCTCATTCTTATTCTGATATATAGTCTATATACTATCAAAAACTTCAAAAACTTACTTGTATCTATATTAAACATTGGTAGCTTAGTATTGTAGCAACCAATACTGTAATAACAAAGATATACAAACTTACATAGAACTAGTATATCTCTATCACTTTTATATTAGGATTTACAAGAGAAACTTGACAAAGTCTCTACTATTACAATATACACTATTTATACTAATATATTATAGTCTATACCCTGTACTAGTTGTCCTATCCTAAAGCTACATATGTTATTTATGAGTCTATCATGCTCTAACTATAAGGTAGATATATCATAGCCATATCTTCTGCTATCATCTTTCTACTATCTTCTAGACTTATAATGCTACCTTATATGACATAGTTATATACATCTATCATATGATTTTCCATTACTAAATAAAGGAAACTAAAACTAAAGAAAAGAATACTAAATGAAATAAACTCAAAGTAAAACTATATTAAAAGAAATGCCATTCAGGGCATATTATAATATCTAGCCACTTTTATATTTGACCTAGTGTTGAGTCTAGGAGTTACCTCTTTTCTTTCCCCTTCTATTTCTTTTCTTTAACATTGATAAAGCTATAGTTAACTCATATTATAATAAAAGGAAGAGAAATCAATGAGTGTAAGAAATTATAAGAGTAGTGGTAGTATAGAGGACAAGAATGTGTAAAGGAATAGAGCAGAGCTAGTGCTGGCTTCATTCTCTCATTTGTACTCTGAACTCAACTTAATCTCTGTAGGTGCTAGCAGCACTCTTCTTGTTTACCTCACACTATTACTAACTACTAACTACTTAACTACTAACTACTGCCCTAAGAGAATTGTAAATGATTTTGACCTAAGAAGGTCATTCTACTCTAAATAATGCTTTAAGAGCTATTGTTGTTCTCCTGCATATTCAGATCATAAGAGAATACTACAATATGAAGCTTCTATATAAACAAACTACCTAATATGTTTATATAAGATTTTACATCTACCAAGTACTATTGGGCTTGAATACAAGATAAATAACTAGATTTTTTCTATCTAGTTAGTATATTCTTTAAGCTTAAAGTCTAACTATTCTTCTTGACCAAAAAGTAGTATTACTCCCAGTCAAGAATAGTGAGAGAGTACAAAAAAAGTATAGATAGGACTCTGTGTTGGGTGGTTTCAAGAAGTAATATTGAGTTCTAATATTACAACTTAAAACTTAGAGTTAGATCAAAAAAATAATTTTGTATTAGGTTAACTTGATAAAGTTTTTGATACAAAGTATTTACCTTATATATACTAGGCTAGTAGTCTATTTAACATAAAATCTAACCTACTCTAAAAACTATACATTATTTATAAGGTTAATATGTAGTAAATATGTTATATAATATTATTATTCTAAAAATTTCTATTTTTTGTGTGGTATGTGATCATGTGACTGTAACTATGATATGTGATAGTTATAACAGTCATATGTAACATTATACTAATAATTCTGATTCTAAATTTAAAATAAATAAATAAAAAATAAAAAGAAAAACAAAGTTTATTGTTTTTTTATTTATTTTAAAGTCAACAATTTATTATATGGGGTGCAATGACAGTCCATGTCTATAGAAGATTATTTATAGTATATTAAACTCTAATCTTACTTATATAGTTTTCCAATACAAAAGATTACTCAGAAATTAAACCTATAGCCTCTAATAGGTTTGAAGTAAATATAATATATATAGATGAGAAGTTTTCCACTATTGTTGTGGCAACCACTTATTACAATAACAAATAATAACACAAGCGAGTAAATCTCTTAGTAGGATATAATATAGAAAGTTCACAAGAGAACTCAACTGATAATATCTTTCAGATCCTTCTACTATGTTCTAGGCCCATAATGTCACATCATGTGACCTGTCATGTGACTGCAGTGTTACATGTCTCTTCATCATCCAAAGGAAAAATAAAAATTATTAGTATTCAAGTATTCCATAACAACTATGTTATTTTTTTTTCAAGTCTTTAACTTTGATAGTGAAGTTTTAAGGCTAAAATGTATAAAAATTAGATTTTCTAATAATTACTACTAATTTTACTATATATCAATATTCTAAAAAAAATTCTAATAACCTTATTATCTAACTACTAATTATTTATTTATTTATTATTATATAATATTATATATTTAATAATTATATAGTACAAAAATTTCATAAATATTATAAGAGAACTTAACAAAATATTCTCAATATATTTCTATATTATATATATATATTAATTTTAATATTTTAATATTTTTTACTTTATATAATTATTATTATTAATATAAAATAAAATATAAGAATTCAGAACATACTTATTATAATAACTACTAACTAAAGATAATTAGTAGCTTACTTAAATAGTTTTAGAGCAAAAAATTTTGTAAAGATTACGAAAGAACTTGACAAAAAATCTCTAGTATATTTCTATACTATATATATATACTACTTTACTTTATAATAGTCTTATCTTATTATTTATACAATATTTATTTATTTACCATTATATGAGAATAACTATTATTATTTTGATATTTTTCACTTTATATAATCATTATTACTTGCTTTGTAATATTATATTATATGACTTTTTGATTATATATTTTTTGTTATCTAACAAATAAAATGCAAATATAATCTTAGATTGGATAATCACAAAAGAACTTAATAGAGTTTTAATATAAACTTATTTACTACAGTACTATTAACCTACTCTAAAGGCTATATATTATTTTTAAGGTTAATATATATCAAATATATTATAATGATGTTATTTTTTTGGAATTTTTTCTAATACTCTTTCATAACATATGATTATGTAACAGTGTAATAGTAACTAATATATAATACTAAGTCATGCTATATAATATCATACTAAATGTTGAAAAAATAAAAATGAAGTCTATTATTTGTAACTTTATGTTATAACTCAAAACTCTTAGAGTTGGATTATGAGATAATCTTATATTAGATAATACAAGAGAACTTGATAGAGAGCTCTTTATAAAATAGTCTACCTTATATACTCCTACAGATAGTCCATGCTAGCTACTGTGCACCCTACTCTAAATGACCATGTGTAAAGCATGAGGCCAACATATGGTGTTCATGTTGTATGACATTACTTTGTTCCAGAACCTTCTACTTCCTTTTCTTAAGTTCCATGATCAATGTTGTGACTACACTATCAGATGTGACTGATATGACCATGTGACCAATCACTTCTAACCCTAACCCCAGAGTTCTAAAAATAGAAAATATGAAAATAAGAAAAAATAATAATAAAGAACTTCTTACAATCTTGACACTCTAATACTTCTAGAAGATTTTTTCTATCTTACTTAAATTTTCTCTAAATTTTTCAAATATTCATATTTGAATTTCTATTATTCTATTTAAATAATAGCTTTGCTGTATACTTCTTCAATAACTTACTTTTTTTAAACTCTTTTGCTTCTAAATTTAATGGTTTTTACTTTTTCTATTGTACTCTCCTTAACTCTTCTATTCTAATCTCTTTTTCAAATTCTTCTATTAATTTTATTATATTCTCCAAATTCTCTAACTCTTCTCAAATATCTTTATCTGCTATATATATTCTTTCTATCCTTTTGTTCAAAATATTTTTTATCTCATATTTCTTCTTTCCTTTTATTTCTATTAAATAAGATAGAATCTCCTTCTACTTCTTTATCTGCTTCTGATACATTACTATCTTATTTACTACTATAACTTAAAAGCTTTAAAGTAGGTTAATAGGAGAAATCTTATATTAAGGTTAACACAGGAGAACTCAATAGAGTTTCAAGTACAAACTAATCTACTTTATATACTTCAGACCATAGTCTGTGTACATACTATCTTATTCTACCCTCAAGTATATATATTTGCTATAAGATTAACATGTTGTTGTTATATTGTATAATATCATTTATTCTAGGTCTTTCTATGTCTTTTTTCAAGTTACATAATTCTATGACTATGACTATAACCTGTAATGTTATACTAACTCCTAGTCCTAAGTTCCAAAAGAAAAAGAAATGAGAAAGGAATTAAAAATAATTAAAGTCTACTGTTTTTAACTTTAACATTACCCTCTCTTCAAGATTTCTCTTTTAGAGAAACTGATTTCTATTTTTGCTAGTTTCTCTCTAGCTTCCTTAAGTACTCCTCTTCAAACCTCCTGTTATTCCACCTATACAACATTTTTGCTATAAACTTCCCTAGTAACTTCTCTTATTGCCTTAATTCTGCATTCATTCTTCCCTCAAACTTAGCTACTACTTTTTTGCATTTTCCAAGTCTTTCTCTCTCTCCTATGTACCATACTTTACCATAAATCCCTTCTACTGTACTAGATACTTTACAACTCCTTGTATTTTTCTTTTATTTAGGATTTTTTCTACTTTCTACCCTTCAACTTCCTCTACTTCCACTAGTTTTACTTCTCTTACCTTCTGTCCTTCCACTTGTTCTCTATATTGTACTATCTGACTGATGTTTACCACTGGGTAAATTCTCATTAAATTGGACAGTTGTAGTTTGACTGCATTGGTAGATATTACCTCCTCAATGAAATATAGACCAATATATCAATCTACTAGTTTATTCACTGGTCTTTCTTTAAATACCAAGTTTATTATACTCAATATCACTTTATTATCTTTCTTCCACTCTTCTACTTCTTTTTTTCCCTTATCTGTCTGTTACTTCATCTTTTTCTGTGCCTTTCTCAGAGTTGCTCTTGCTTCTAAACCTTTTTCATTCTTTTTGCAAACTCCATTGCCTTTTCTATCTTTTTCTTTCTTCTGATTTCAGCTCCCATTCTCAGTTCTCTACCATAATTCACCATAAACAGAGATACTTTCATTACTGAATATACTTTGTTATTGACTGCAAATTCTACTAAGGCTAACCATTCTGGCCAATCCTTTTGTCTATGATCTATAAAAAACCTAAGATATTGTTCCAGCTCTTGATTCATTTATTCAGTTTGTCTATCTATTTGTATATGGAATGCCATTAACAGTTTTGTTTCAATTCCTAACATTTTATTTTAACTCCTAAGTTATCTCTGCTGCAAACTGTGGTTTTCTATCTGACATCATACTCTCAGATAATTCACATAACTTCCATATATTGTCTCTAAACAATCTTTCCAGTTCTTCTGCTGATGTTTCTTTTGTTATTGCCATAAAATGTGTCATTTTGGACAATCTATCACAAACTACCAGAATTGCATCTTTCCTAGCTACTAGTGGTAACTTGGTGATAAAATCAACTATCAAATGAGTCCATAGTTTCTCCAGTATCTCACTCAGTTTTAGCTTTCTTACTGGTGCTTCTATTCTATTTTTTATCTGCTGATACATGTTATATCTCTCTACATCTCTTGTTACTCTTGGCCACTAATAATTTCTTATCACCAACTCTGTTGTTTTCTACCTTCTTCTATGTCCTGTTATCAATACCTCATGATGTAACTGGATTATTTTCACTCTCAACTTTTTGTTCTTTGGCACATACACCTTTTCTTTTTTCAACACTAGATCTCCTTCTATCTACCTCTTATCCCCTCATAATATTTTAACCCCTGCCTTCTTCATTTCTTCTGCTACCTTTACTATCTCTTTATCTTTACTCTTAGTTATTTTTATTCTATGTCTACTTCAGGTTCTTCTATCACTACCTCTGCTAATCTACAAATCCACTGTTCTTTAATTAATGTCTGATTTTCATTGTCCTTTTTTACATTTACTTTCTATTCTAGTCTTCTACTTAATCTATTTGTTTTTCTCATTTTTGTGTCTAGCACATGCTTTAGAGTAAAATCAAATCTTGACAGATACAATATCCATCAAGCTTGTCTTCAGTTCAACTTCTATACCTTCATAAAGTACTCTAAATTCTTATGATCTATCTAGACCTTGAACTTGAATTTTGTGCCCTCTAAAAGATGTCTCCAGTTTTCTAACCCTTTTATAACCACCAATATCTTCTTGTTATGAATTTCATAATTTCTTTCTGTCTTATTGAGTGATTTTGAAAGGAATGCTACCAGTCTCTATCTTCTATCTTCACACTCTATAGATAGAACCCCTCCTATTGCATAATCTGACACATCAACTTCTATTCTCATTTTTTTATCTAAGTCTGACACTGCTAACACCAGTTTTTTTGTAATTCCCTGCTTTCTAGAAAACTCAGAACTTATTACTAGTCCTACTACCCCACTATCTAACAACACTTCTACCATCATCCCTTCCTATGTGTCAATCCTTTCCAGCTCTATCTTCATAGTAACTCCTCTTAATATATCCCCATTAGCTAGATTACAGCAGGGTGTATTATCCACTATTCTACTGAGTATTGCAAATTCATTACTGTTAGAACATAATTGAGGACTATTGGGTTCTCCTCCCTATTTAATTCCATATAGGGTGGCCATATCTGGGGTAGAGGCATTCAGAAACTCTCTTGGTTACTTCCTATTACTTCTTTTCTCTGTCTCTGAGTTCCATTCTCTCTTTCTTCCCTCAGTCTTTTTTCTTCTCTCTTGCTTTCCCTTTAGTGTTTATTTAAATTAGTAGTATATTTGTACTACTGTTTAATACTCATTGGCATTCTTTCTGCTTCCATCAACTTCCTTCTAATTACTTCATTTATTCCTCTTTTAAATTTCTCCACCAATGCACTTTCCTTATATTTGCTTCCTCTAGCTGCCCTTCTAAACTCTTGTATGAATTCTTCCATAGTCCTCCCTCCTTGTTCCACTCTTTAAGTTTTGCTACTTTGACTGACTCCTCATTCTCTCTCTCAAATTTCTTTTTTAATTCCAACAAAAACTCTTCTACTAACTCAAATTCTACTTCTCCTGATTCTAGGTCTTCTAATATGTTCTTCTTTCATATATCTGCTGATTCTCTCTGCACATATGATAATACCTACTGAATTTGCTCCTCTACTGCTGCTTTACTCATCTTTATCTTCAAGAATAACTTGTATACTATAATGAATCCTGCTATATTCTTTGTTTCTCTACTAAATATTGGTGGCTTAGCCACTTTCACATTGGGCTCTGTATTGGGTCTCTCTGTTGCTTCTTCTTCTTCCATTGCTACTAGCAGAGCCTAAATTTGTGCCTGTATTGTCACCAACTACTTCTACTGCTACTGGATGATTTTTTTATAGTCAATTGAGCTACATTGACTCATATTGTATTATAGTAGTAGTGATAACAGTGAAAGTGATGATGGTGGTGAAGAAATGTAAAAAGGTAGAGCAGAACTAGTACTAGTCTTGCTTTTAAACTTGTACTTGCTACTTGACTCAATCTCTGTAGGTGTTAGTGAGCCCTCTTCTTGTCCTACCTGACATTGTCTACTAACTACCTAAAAACTGACTACTGTCTTAAGAAAAATATAAACTATTTTTACTTAAGGAAGACATTCTATTATAAGAAGTAAAAATGAGAAACTTCAATTTTATTTTTTTATATTTTTTATTTTTTATTTTCATTTCAAATTATTTTACATTTTCTATTTTTAGAACTCTGAGGTTAGTGTTAGAACAATAATCAGTCATACTATCACATCAATCACATTTGATGGTGTAGTCACAGATCATGAAACATAAGGAAAAGAAATAGAAGGTTCTAGAAGAAATGATGTCATACAGCATGTACACCATATAGTGGTTTAGGGTAGGATACACAGTAGTTAGCACAGACTATCTAAATAGATATATAAGGTAGTTTACTTTGTATAAAGCTTCCTATTGAGTTCTCTTGTACTTTACTCTAATACAAGAGTTTTGTTCTTTTATCCAACTCTAAGGATTTAAGATCATAACATCTATACTAAATAAAGTCCAAATAATACTTGCTGTTTCTCTATGTGTACAAGTCACAATTGTATACTACAGTACAAGGCTTCTACTTGAAAAAAGACTAACTAATATGTTTATACAAGGTAATATATTTAGAATGGACCAGTAGGCTTTAGTACAAACAAACAGTCAAACTTCTCCTATCTGGCTAGTATACTTCTTATACCTAAAGTTTAGCAAATCATCTTGACTGAAGATGATATTGTCTTTGGTCAAAAATGATGAGAGAGAGCTCTATATTGAGCAGTCTCAGAAAAGAGTATTAAGTTCTAATATTACAACTTAAAAGCCTTAGAGTAGATCAATAAGAAGAATCTTAACTCAATAGAGTTCTAAGTACAAACTCATCTACCTTATATACCTCAGACCATAGTCTATGTACATACTATCTTATTCTATTCTAAAATATATATGTTTGTTATAAGGTTAATATACTATTGTTATATTATATGACATTATTTGCTTTAGGTTCTTCTATGTTTTTCTTTAGATCACATGATTCTGTGACTATGACTGTGACATGTGATGTTATATGAACCTCTAGTCCTAAGTTCCAAAATAAAATAAAATAGAAATGAGAAAGAAATTGAAAATAATTAAATAATTAAAGTCTACTATCTTCAACTCTGACACTTATATTTACCACTGGATGAATCCTTATCAATGCTAATAACTCCAATTCCACTGTATTCTCCAATATACTTTTCTTAATTTTATAAATCTTTTTATCAACTTCTTTGTTTTTCTATCTCCTATTTCTTATAACTTCTCTAATATTACTTTTGCTTTCTTATATTTTTCATTCATCTCTTTTACAAACTCTTCTACTTTTATATTTTTTTCCTTCTTTTCAATCTCTTTAGCTCTCTATCATAGTTAATCTTAAATAATAATATCTTTGTTGCTAATTTAAAAGTACTAAGACTTATCTAGGAAATAATATGACTAGATACAAATAATAATCTTGGCTTCAACTTGTATATTGTACTAAATATATATTATATAGTTATAATTTCAGAGATTAAGAAAGAGTATATAAGAGTAGGAAGAGCAAATAAGTTACTTGAATTTGATTATTAGACTGAGAAAAGTATAGAGTATCTACTAGTCTTAAATTAAATACTAAGTACTATGCCTAAGACTGTAGCTAGAATGATAGTTGTTATGGTATGAGAGTGTGGACAGACTTTGGACTAGGGTTAGGGTTAGGACCTTAGGTAATTATTAGTCTACAACAGACATAGAGTTAGGAGATAGGCATGTGACCTGGAAGTCATGTGATAGAGTCTAGAGCGGTCTGGAAGGACTTAGGGTCTAGAAGGATCGGGAAGAGTCTAGATCAGAGTTAGGGTTAGGAGTGACGTCAAGGGACATGGGTTCCTCATGGTGTACACATAGTGTGCACATGTACAGTGGAGATTAAGAGTATGACGTCAGAGCACATGTAGGAAACATGGTAGCCTTATGGAAAACACATGTGAATGAGTAATAAGGACATGAGGACAGAGCATGGACTTTAGGGTCAGTAATATAATATTGTAGCATGGACCAGGACAGGATAGTATATATAGTGGTAGATATCAGTAGGAGCTCCTTATCGAGTTCTCTTGTATCAATCCGGTATAAGGTTTAGTCTCTTGACCAACTCTAAGGTTTTGAGTCTACAACAATAGTAGAAAAGAAAATAACTAAGAGAATACTAGAGAGACAAATATAATTACAGAGAGTTGAGTCTAGAAAATGAAATATAAAAATATGATCCATAGTAAAAGAAATCATAGAAATACATATAACTGGTATAAAGCATATCTATTGTGGAGAATGAATAGTTAATGAATAGTCTTGGATCAGGTTTATAATATATATCTAGTCTTATAGAAGTGTCAGAAGTAGTATTAACAGAAACATCTTGCTGACTTAACTAGAACATCTCATTGAAACTTAACAACAATAGTCTATAAATCAGAGTATTTAGTTCTAGAGATCAGAGCTTAAAAGTTGTTTAAATAATCATTCACAGTATGGCTTGTCAGAATATATTAGACTAAAAGACAAAAGATTTTCTTAAACTATTTTACAGCATAATCTCTCTCTTCTTAGAATAGTTTTTACAGCATTTTCTCTAGATCAGAGCTAAGTAATGTTGGAGTTAAAGATGATAGACTCTAATTATTTCAATTTCTTTCTTATTTCTATTTTCTTTTTATTTTATTTTTTATTTTTGGAACTTAAGATTAGGGGTTAGTGTGATATCACATGTCAACAGTTATAGCTACAGGATCACATAATATGGAAAAAGATGTAAAAGAATCCAGAACAAATAATATTATACAATATAGCAACAGCATATTGATCTTATGACAAAACATATGTACTTTAGGATAGAGTAGGGTAGTGTGTACACAAACTATGGTCTGTGGTATATAAGATAGATTATTTTGTACTTGTGACCCTAATAAGTTCTCTTGTGATAACTTAATCCAAGATTTTGTTCTTATTTCAACTTTAAGAGATTTGAATCATAACAAGTAATGGTAAAGAAAA
>JAJOHK020001081.1:0-16160 GCA_022457215.2 Leucocoprinus gongylophorus
TGAAGAACAAGAGGAAACAACAAGGACTAGGTCAGGCTGTAGTACCTACTACATGAGGTGCTGACTGATATTACTTTGGCGCAGCCGATCATTGACATCCTGCCCTTTACCCTTGTCCATGCTACATTCTCGAGGTATTCATCATAACAGCAAAGTATTTTAATAAGTTGGATCTAATCTGGGGATATAACAATATACAGATCAAAGAAGGAGACAAATGGAAAGCTGTCTTTCTAATGAATAAAGGACTATTCAAACCTCAAGTGATGTATTTTGGTTTATGCAACTTGCCAGGAACATTTCAAAAAATAATGAACAGCATTTTTTTGAGAATTACTGCATGAAGGTGTACTGGCAAACTATATGGACAATTTTGTAATACTGGCAAAAATAATGAAGGAACTGGAGGAAAGAATGATATGATTTTTGAAGATAGTGGAGAAGCACAATTTGTGTTTCAAGTGATCAAAATGCGATTTTAACATGAAGAAGATTCCTATCCTAGAAGTCATTGTAGGAAAAGGACAAATCAAGATGAAACAGGAGAAGATAAAGGCAGTAAAGGAATGGAAAATGCCAATAAAAGTAAAGGACATAGAGAGTTTCCTAGGATTTGCTAACTTCTACTAATGCTTTATCCATAATTTCAGTCATACAGCAAGACTACTAAATGAGCTGAAAGGCAAGAAGGAATGGAAATAGGAGGAAGAACACTAAAAAGTGTTTGAAGAACTCAAGAAGAAAATCACAAGTCAACTGGTCTTGGCATTACTTAAAAGAGAAGGAAAATTTAGAGTAGAAACAGATGCATCAGAACATGCAATAGAAGGAGTACTTTCCCAAGAACAAGAAGGGAAATGGAAACCAATAGTGTTTTTATCAAGAACAATGCAACCAGAGGAATGAAATTACGAAATATATGACAAGGAATTGCTAGTAATAGTAGAAGCCTTACCAAAATGAAGGCAGTACTTGCTGGATACAGCAGAGATATTTAAAATCTGGATGGACCATGAGAATTTGAAATACTTCTGAGAGCTCCACAAATTAAACAAATGAAAAGCAAGATGGTATTTGAAGTTACAAGACTATGACTTCATACTATGCCATATTCTTGGAAAGACAAATACGAAGGTGGATATCCTATCAAGAAAAGAAACAGTGAATACTAAAGAAGACAACAAGGATGTCCAGTTATTAAAAGAAAAATTATGATAGTAAAAGACAACAGCAGAAATCACAGTGATCAAGAGGAAAACGACAGTAGAAGAAAACAACATACTCAAAGAAATCAGGAGAAACGCAACAAGAGAAAAAGAAGTTGTTCAAGCACTAAAGAAAGAGGATGGCCTAACCTGGAAAAAAGACAGAGTGGTCTATATGGAAGAAAGAGTCTATGTACCAAATAACAAGAAGATACGGGAAGAAATTCTGAAGGAAAATCACAAATCAGTAGATATAGGATATTCAGGTTAACATAGGATGCTGGAACTTCTCAAAAGAACATATTGGTGTTCAGGACTAAAAGAAGATGTCAAGAAATACATACAAGAATGCTTCAAATGCCAACAGAACAAAGTTCAACATCAAAGAAAAGCAGGAGAATTACATCCATTGGATATATCTCAAGGGCCATAGCAGGAAATCAGCATCAATATTATAGAAACTCTATCAAAGTCAAATGGAATGGATGCTATCATGGTTATTGTTGACCAATTTACAAAAATGATTCGATTAAAAGCAACAACAACAAATATCTCATCAGAAGGAATAGCAAAAATATATAGAGATGACATCTGGAAACTACATAGAATACCTAGGAAAGTCTTAAGCGACAAAGGACCACAATTTGCATCAAAATTCATGGAGGTACTCACAAAAGTACTGGGGACAAAGAGATAACTATCAATGGCATACCATTCTCAAACAGATGGGCAAACTGAAAGAATCAATCAAGAGATAGGAATGTTCCTATGACACTATGTGAATTACCAATAGGATGATTGAACAAATTGGCTAGCTGCTGCGGAATTCCAGTACAACAACAAGAAATATGCAGTAACAGAAAGAACTCTATTCAAGTTCAACTTTGGAAGACACCCTTGGAAAGGGGACCTTATGGTTCAAATGGACATTCCATGAGTAGAAGATTTCCTCATTAGGTTACAAAAAAGTTGGGAACAGGTGACCAAAGCAATGGAAGAAGCACAAAAGAGTATGAAGAAGCAGTTCAACAAGAAAAGAAGGAACCCTCAAGGATTGAAGGTTGGAGACAACATATGGCTAGAGAACAAGAATATACATTCAAACTGACTCTCAAAGAAGCTGGACAATAAGAGATACAGATCTTTTAGGATTTCAAAGGACATTGGCTTGGGAGCTTTTCAACTGGAGCTTACAGAAGGATAGATGATTCATAATGTCTTTAATGAGGACGTGCTAACACGATGTGTGGAGTCAAAATTCAAAGAACAACATGAAGAACCGGCACCTTTACCAACAATTATTATTGAAGAAGAGAAGTATGAGATAGAAGAAGTCAGAAAGTATTGAAAATGCAGAAGAGAGATACAATACTTGGTCCACTGGAAAGGCTATGGGGACAAACATGACCAATGGATAGCTGAAATGGGGTTGCCTCATGCAAGAGAAGCAATAGAAGACTACTGGGCAAGGTATTTGAGTCAAAACCTATAAAGAGGGGGGGTAAAATCCTATTTTGACAGCAAAAGTATTTACTCAAACTACTAAAACTACATCCCAACAACAATGTCTTCCCAAGTGTCCAACAACAACAACTATGCAATGGCACCCACTTCCTCTAACCCCTATATCTCAAGGAAACTAAACAATATGAACCAAGCTCAAGTAATAAAGAAAGAGAGAGAAGATTGGATAAGGTTATACCACAAGATATTGAAAGAAATTGAAGAGATGATTGATGTTCAGAGGATGTTAAAGAACATGAAGAAAATAGCAGAAGAAACAAGTATGATAGTTACGGAGATGAAAGGAACAGTCTTGATGACCAGTATCAATAATCAGACAATAAATGCTACAAACATTATACAAATACCAGAAGATCTTCGATATTTGACTCAAAGCAACATGGATGATTGAGTACTACAAATTCAAAGAATGCTGGCTGATGAATTGGACCAATACAAGGGAAAAGGAAACAGATATGTGGATGAGAACATTTGAGAAATTCAAGAACTATACATGGATGAAGAAGTAAAAAGAAATGAAGGAAGGGCTGAAGACAAGGAAGTAATATTAATTAAGCCATATGAGGTATCAAGTTCAACATCCATATCTACCCACAGCACCAGTTTCATTGATGAAGAAATCGAAAATCTCATCAAGTATATGAAGTTCATCAAAGCACCAACTCAAACCAGACTATTCTGCCCACCATCACACTACCAATCCCTCAAATCAAGAGGAGAACAAGATCCTGAATTTTGGAAAGAAATTGCAATGGCATTAGTGGATAACCGGCATAATACCAAAATGACATGAAATGGATATCCAATCAAAATGTACCAAGGAGGTCTACTATATAAGCTGTTCTTCATAGCCATTGATTGTCAGAGTCAAGTTATCATAGGACCAAACAAGAAAACAGTGGCAATATATGTGTCGGGAGAGTTAGAGATTCTAGTCTGATTCATGAGGACATGAATCCTGAAATGGGAGTATTGTTATGAGTGATACCTTCAGGATACAATGAAGAGATAGGTTGAGAGTATGATGACATGAATGGCTGCACCATAGTAAGTCTCAGTCAGTACCTCATATAGTAGGAGCGGACACCTCACTTTCTCTTTATTACTTCCTCATGTTTTATGATGTCTTGGACTCATAGCTTCTATACTGCTACAACATGTTTACTTGTATATATAACATAGATACTATCCTGTATTCTTACACTTTACCACTTCAATCAATCCTCTTATCTACTCTCAAGTCTTTGCCTAAGTGCAACCTGAGCTTTAGCTTAAGGTCATAACATTTGCCTGTTATAGGACACTTGAACACTAACAATTTTATTTTTTCTTTCCTTTTCTTTTATTTTTCTGATTTTATATTGATTTTCTTTTCTTGTTCTTTTATTTTTATTTTGGACGATGAAGAGACACGTAACACCACAGTCATATAATATAATGTCTTAAGCCTAGAACGTAGTGGAAAGATCTAGAAGATGACGTCAGGGTATATGTATACAACATAATAGCCTTGAGTAGGAGATAAGGTGGATATGAGATTGTAGCATGAACAATAGGGCAGGCTTAATTATTGGTAGCATGGACTAGGTGTACTTGGTATATATAGGACTTTAATTTAGCAGAAACTCCTTATCAAGTTCTCTTGTGAACTTCCCACTTGATATCCAACTTAAGAGATTTACCACTTGTGTTATCATTAGTTCTTGTGATAAGTGGTTGCCACAACATTGCCCCTCTTTATTTTTTCTTTTTCTTCTTTCTGCTTCTTCTATCCTGGTTTCTCCTGCTTTAGTCTCCACTGCTTTCTACACTCTTCTGAACACCTTGTCATTATTACTTCTCCTGTTCTCCAGTTAAGCTAGTCATAGTATTCCTAATATTACTTTCTACTTTTGTCCTCTAATTACATCTATTTCCATTCTTATTATAGACTTAAGTCCTAAGAGTTGGACAAAAGAATAACTCTTGTATAGGAGGAATACAAAAGAACTCAATAGAGATTCCATTACAAACTAGTCTACCTTATATACTACTACTGATAGTCTGTGCTAATGACTGTGCACCCTACCCTAAATGACCATGTGTAGAACATGAGGTTAACATATAGTATCCATGTTGTATGGCGTCATTTGTTCTAGAACCTTTTACTTTGTTCTATGTATCTTGTGACTTGTGACCATCACTAACATTCTAAAATAGAAAAGTAAGGAAACGAAATGAAAATGAGAATAAAATAAAGAAAAACTAAGTCTACTGTTTGTGAACTTGACATTACCCCCTTTTTAAGGTTTCTCCTCTAAAGAAACTGTCTTCTATCTTTTCTAGTTCCTTTCTAGCTTCTTCAAGTATTCCTCTTCAAACTTCCCATAGTCCCACCCATATAACATCCTTGCCATAAACTTTTCTGGTAACTCTCCTCTCCTAAAGTCTCGTTCCTCTGCCCTATCTAGTTTTTTTTGTCTTCTTATTTCCACTTCCATCCTTCCTTCAAAATCTTCTAACACTGCTTTTGCATTTTTTAAGTCTTCCCTTCTTTCCTAAGAATCATGCTCTACTATAAACCCCTTCCAATGTATTAAGTATTTTTCTACCCCTTTTATTTTCCTTTTGTTTAATATTTTTTCTATTTCCCATTCCTCAACTCTTTCCACTTTTACTGGCTTTTCTTCTTTCTTTTTCTGTCCCTCCACTTGTTTCTTATACCATACTATCTGGCTCATATTTACTACCAGATGAATTCTCATCAAACTTGGTAATCATAGCTCTACTACATTCAATAATACTACTTCCTCTATCATGTATGGCCCCATATATCTTTCCGTCAACTTGCATGCAGGTCTCTCTTTGAATACTAAGTTCTTTGTACTTAACATTATCCTGTCTCCTCTCTTTCATTCTTCTGTTTCTTTTCTATTTTGATCTGCATACCTCTTCATCTTCTCTTGCATCTTCTTTAATGCTACCCCTATCTCCTCATGTATCTTCTTCATTCTCTCCAAAAATTCCATTGCACTTTCTATTTTTCTCTTCTTTCTTATATCTCCTCCCATCCTTAATTCCCTTTTATAGTTTGCTATAAAAGGTGAAATCTTAGTTGCCATATGAATCTTATTATTCACCACAAACTCAGCTAATGCCAGCCATTCTGGCCAATTCTTCTGTCTATGTTCCATAAAAAACTGAAGATATTGTTCTAATTCTTGGTTCATTTGTTCCGTTTGCCTATCCATCTGTAGGTAGAATACTGTTAACAGCCTCGTCTCTATCTCCAGCATCCTGTTCAGTTTCTTTGTCAATTTTACTGCAAATTGAGGTCTCCTATCTAACACCATGCTTTCTGGCAATCCATGCAACTTCCATACATTATCCTGGAACAACCTCACTAATCCTTCTGCTGTTCTCCCCTCTGTGATTGCCACAAAGTGTGTCATTTTTGACAACTAATCATATACTACCAGGATTGTATCCTTTTCTACTACTACCAGTAATTTTGTAATGAAATCCACCATTAGATGGGTTCATGGTTTCTATGGTACCTCACTTAATTTTAGCTTCTGTCATATGCAAGTCCACTCATCTGGAAAAAGCATACAAGCCTGCCTTCTATGGTAGCCATCTTTCTCAACATGTCTTATGGCGGTGCTGCAATCATCTGAGTATTCCATTTTCTATGGCAGAGATACTCTTATTTAACTTGATCTTCCATTATCAAGTTACTTCTGTTAGTGTCTCAACACTGAAACCTCCACTCAGGGTAATAGGGGTATTATTACTGAAATCCTGAGCATCTCTTATACTATCAGTTTGTATATAAGACTAGTAGTTACACTGTATTTCGCTAGTCTGATAATAAACAAAGATAATCTCTTATTAAATTTGATCTCCAGTGTTCAATGGCGACACACCAATTAGCACTCACTTCCATCTCAGACTTCTCCCCATCATCTGAAGTTGCAACCACATGGCAGACAGATGGTGCAGCACATAAGCTGAAGCCAAGGTCATTCCACAAGTCTGCTTATCTCTGAGTCCATTCCATGGACTTCTACCCCAGTGTGAACCATGCCTGACAGCCTCCCTGCCAACTCCTCCATCCTATTCTTCATTCTTTGACACAAGTCATATTTTTCCACGTATTTCCCCACATCTCTTGTTACTCCTGGCCACCAATAATTCCTCATAACTAACTCTATAGTTTTCCACCTTCCACCATATCCTGCTGCTAGTACATCATGATGTAACTGGATTACCGCTGCCCTCAACTCTTCATCCTTTGGTATGTACACCTTTCCCTCTTTCAATATCAACTCCCCTTCCATCTTCCATTTGTTCCTGTGTAGCTCCTTTATCTTTGCATTCTTCATCTCCTCTACTATTCTAACTATGTCCTCATCCTTACTCTTAGCTTTTTTTATTTTTTCTAACAATTCTACTTCCTGGGCCTTCTATTACTACTTCTTGTAAGTTACAAATCCAATTGTTTTTAATAATTACTTGGTCCTCATTGTCTTTTTCTACTCCTACTTTCCAATTTGATCTTCTACTTAGTTTGTCCACCTTTCCCATCCTTGCTCCTGGAATATGTTTCAGGATAAAATCAAATCTAGACAAATATAATGCTTATCGGGCTTGCCTCTGATTTAACTTTTGCACCTTCATGAAATATTCCAAATTTTTATGATCTGTCCAGATCTCAAACTTGGATTGTGCTCCTTTTAATAAATGTCTCCAACTCTCTAAACCTTGAATGATTGCCAGCATCTCCTTATCATGGATTTTATAGTTTCTCTCTATTTTGTTCAACAACTTGGAAAGGAATGCTACTGGTCTCCACAGTGTATCTTCACACTCCATTGATAATACTTCCCCCATCATATAATCTGATACATCCACTTCCATGCTTATTTTTTTATCTAAATCCGGTGCTGCTAACACCAGTTCTTTTGTGAACTGTTTCTTCAACCTCTTGAACATCTTTTTCTGTCTTTCCATCCACTCTCACTTCTTATTGTTTTTTACCATATCATGTAATGGCCTGGCTATGAATGCAAAACTCTTAATGAATTAACGATAGTAGTTTGTCAATCCTAAGAATTTCTGTACATCTTTGACACACTTGGGTGTCAACCATTCCAGCACTTCTTTTACCTTCTCTTTCTCCATCTTGATTCCCTCTGAACCTATCACAACTCTTAAAAATCCCACTTCTTTGACCTTTCATTTATACTTCTCCAGTTTCACATATAGATCATTCTCCTCCAGCCTCTTAATCACTTCTGCCACTATCTTGTCATGCCCTCCTTCTGTCTCTGTTCCCACTATTACATCGTTAATAAATGCTGCCACATTTCCTATATTAGTTAAATCCCTCAATAACCTGTTCATCATTGCCTGAAACATTGCTAGAGAACTAGTTAACCCAAGAAACATCATCGTAAGTTCAAAGGACCTCTCTGGTGTGGTGAACGCTGCTTTTCACTTATCTCTCTCCTTTATCCTCACATTGTTATAGCCCTATCTAAGGTCCATTTTTGTGAAGACCTTTTTTGTCCCAATGTTTTCCAACATATCTGATATTAATGGTAGAGGGTAATTATTCTTGATAGTTCACTCATTCAGATATCAGTAGTCTTATACCATCTGCTTTTTTCCATCCTTTTTTCCCACAAAAAACACTGGTACCATTTGTGGTGATTTTGATAGTCGAATGTATCCTTTTCTTAGTTGCTCCTTAATGAACTCTCTCACCTCTTCTCTCTCTTCCCTAAATAATGGATATACCTTCCCTTTCCTTGGCACAAACCCTTCTTTCACATCTATTGCATAATCACACACCTTCCTTGTCAGCATTATTTCCAATTGTTTCTTTCTGAATACCTTGATTCATAGGTGAAACTTTTTAGACACTATCTTCTTTGCTTCCTCTTCCGATCTTGCTGCTTCATCATCATCATCCCAGATCTCCCATTCTTCTGCCACTTTCTTCACCTCCATTGTCTTCTCTTTTTTCTGTTTTCTCTTCTTATCTTTTTCCTCTCTCTTCTTTCCAGCTTCTTCCTTTTGCTTCTCCCAACCCAATTTTCTCTGCACTGGTCTCTATTGTTTTCCACACTTCTCTGGACACCTTGTCATCTTCACTTCCACTGTTTCCCAATCAATCTCAGGGTTGTGGCAAGCTAGCCATGACATCCCCAAGATTACTGTTTATTTCTGCTCTCCGATCACATCTATCTCTGTCCTCTTCCTATGTTTCTGATAATAAATGTTTACTTCTACAGTATGCTCTATGGGTCCTTCCTTATTTAGTGACCCATCTACATTCCTCATATTCATTGGCCTTTCTAACTTCTTTAACTTAAACCCTTGCTTCTTTGCAAACTTCAAACTCATCACCAGCCTTGTAGCTCCACTATCATTCCCTCTTGTATATCCACTCTTTCTAGCCCGATTTTCACCATTACTTCTCTTAGCATTTTTTTCTCTACTTTTCTTACTTTTTCTTTACTTTCTTCTGATTTGGGTGTATTAGTATTTATTTCTGTAGCTAATACACTATACTTATTGTGAGAATCTAGTGAAGGAATTCTAGATTCTCTACCTTTTTTAAATTTTTCGCATATTCATGAATTTCCTTGATTCTCCCCTTTCCATACTCTACCCTCCTTCCTTCCATAGCCCTTCCTCTTTTCCTATTCCTGCAGTAGTGGGCCATATGCTCAAATCTCCCACAGGCATAGCAATTCCTCCCCTGGTTTACTTCAATTGCATATGGGTCCCTCCTCAGAGCCTTTATACCCTGCCCTAATCCCCTCACTACTACTGCATTAGTTCTTTCAACTCCTTCCATTGGAACAGGCCCTATTGTAGCCTGCTGAGGAGGTGTTTGCCTCCTTGACCACACTAATGGTCATGGCATATTCTGTCTCTGCTCCTCCACTCGTTTCCTTCTTTCCTCTCAGTCTTTCCTCTTCTCTCCTACTCTCTCTCCAATTTTCATTGAGGGCTGTTGCCCTCTTATACCACTGCTCAATGGAGCCCAGTTGATTCTTGGTCTCCATCAATTTTCTTCTTATCGCTCCATTTATTCCTCTTTTGAATTCTTTCACCAAGGGTCTTCTCTCATACCTACTTCCTCTCAGTGCTCTCTTAAATTCCTGTACAAACCTCTTCATAGTCTTCTCTCCTTGCTTCAGCTTTCTTAGCTCTGCCACTTTTACTGACTCTCCTTTTCCACCACCAAATTCATTCTTCAAACTTATTAAAAATTTCTCCACTGTTTTATACTCTATCTTTCCTATCTTCAATTCCTCCATCATGTTCTCCTTCCATATGTTTACTGATCCTCCCTGTACGTATGAGAGAACCTATTGAACTTGTTCTTCCACTGTCACCTCCCTCATTTTCATCTTCAAATATAATCTGTATATGATTACAAACCCTCCTACCCTTCCTGCTTCTCCATTAAAGATGGCTGGCTTGGCCACCTCCATTTGAGATCCTATGTTGGACCCTATTGTCCCTTTTTCTGCGCTTTCTGCTTCCTCTCCTCCTGTTGCAAGCAGGGCTTGTATTTGTACTTACATTACTACCAGCTGCTCCTGTTGTTGATGGATGATTTCATGTAAATTTATTTGACTTATATTATAGGCAAGAGGTAAGTCGATAGGTGTTGGTGAGAGTGGTGGTAGTGATGGTGGTGGGGATAATGTGTATAGGGAGAGTGCAGAATCTGTACTGGTCTTGCTCTCTGATTCATACTCTGATGATGACAAAATATTAGTAAGTAATAGCAGGGATTCTTCTTACCCTGTGTCACAAACTTCATTTAGCTTGTATCTCCACAACCAGTGAACTGATTTTCACAAACTAAGTTGCTCTGGAAAGCCCCAAATGAGGGCTATCCACACATATGCAGGATATACAAAAGCAACAACAAATGACTGAGATATCAGGCCATTAGCAGCTGTAAAAGCTTTGTATGCTAATATCTCATGAACTGCTAAATGGATTCATATTATTGAACTTGTTTTGGAAAGTGCTCATCAATCTGTTTACAACAATAAATGAAGCGTTTCAAAGCAATAAGTATTGGTAGAGATACAAGCATATTAATGTAGTAATATAATTAGTTACCTTCTAAAAATAGCCTGACAGCTGCTATGACAGATGACAGCTCCTATCAGGTATGAGTTTTGATCATGTGATAGCAACAGCCTGTGCATGGACCATCACTCTTTATATATATACCTCTGTATCTAAGAGCTAAACATTAGACTTAACAATGTCGATTATTCCTATTGATACTTTTCATCATCTGTCAATTATCATATCCTTATACTGAACCTCTGAAATACTATTCAGCTTAAGTATCACAACCAGTAAGTATCTTATTTGTAATATCCTGCCTATACTAATACTGATTACTTTGCCCTACTTACTACTGCCCTAAAGAAATGTATATGATTTTGCCCTAAGAAGGATGTTCTACTCTAAGCAGTGTTATAAGAACAACTGCTGTTCCTCTGTGTAGACAAACCACAAGTGGGTCTACAGTACAAGGCCAATATGAAGAAAGAAGTAATAACACATTCACAAAAGGTGATACATCTGAAATATACCAGTGGGCTTTGGTGCAAACAAACAGTTAGGCTTCCCCTACCTAACTAGTATATCCTTTGAGCCTAGGGTCCGGCTGTAGCTTCTTGACTAAAGGGTAGTATTGCCCTTTGGTTGAGGATGATAAAAGAGTAAAGGAGAAAGGGCTAGTGTTAAGCAGTTTCAAAAGGAAATCAAGTTCTAATGTTATAGACTTAAGTTCTAAAGGTTGGACAAAAGAATAACTCTTGTATAGGAGTAATACAAGAGAACTCAATAGAGATTCCATTACAAACTAGTTTACCTTATATACTACTACTGATAGTCTGTGCTAACTACTGTGCACCCTACCCTAAATGACCATGTATAGAACATGAGGTTAACATATGGTATCTATGTTGTATGATGTCATTTGTTCTAGAATCTTCTACTTTGTTCTATGCATCTTGTGACTTGTGACCATCACTAACCCTAATCCTATGTTCTAAAAATAGAAAAGTAAGGAAACAAAATGAAAATGAGAATAAAATAAAGAAAAACTAAGTTCACTGTTTGTGAACTTGACAATCCTCTCTCTATAACCTTGGTAATAGATATTTTCTATTTTCTTTGTTTTGAATCTCTGCTTTCTTGTGAACTCTGAGCTTATAACTAGTTCTGTTGCCCCACCATCTAGAAGAACCTCCACTGTTATTTATTCTTGTATATCAATGCTTTTCAAGCCTATTTTTACTATTACTTCTCTTAGCATGTTCCCATTTAAGAATATAGTTTATACTTGAATAAAAGTCCATAAATTTTGCATGAAGTTTACAGAGAAAGTATGGAAACTTAAACTGGTCCTGTTAGAGCTCTTTGCTGAGAAATTTACTGCTTTCTTAGCTAAACTTGGGGCTGGAATATTTATTGCCCTTATATCCTACTAGTATTTGCTAGGATATTCAACCTTGAAGCCTGGCTCCTGCCTCTTGTCTTTTTTACAGCCTTATCTCTTCCCTCATATCATTCTCCTAATAATGGTCAAGATTTATGGCTATTTTGTACTACTACTTATAGTTTAGAAAGATTGCTCAGTCTCTATCAGCTTTCTCTGGATCTCTCCATTCATCTCTCACTTGAATTCTTTTACAAACACCCTTTACTCAAAACTGCTTTCTCTTGCTACCCTTTTCAATTTTTGTATAAACTCTTTTATTGTTCTTTCTCTCTGTTCTACTCTTTTAAGCTTAGTTACTTTTGCCAACTTATTATTCTCTTTTTCAAACTCTATTTTCAAATCTGCTAAAAAGTCCTCTACTGATATATACTCTACATTTCCACCCTCTAAGTCTTCTATTACATTTTCCTTTCAAATATCTACTGACCCTCTCTGCACATATAACAACACCCATTACATCTATTTCTCTACCAATGATTTTCTCATTTTTATCCATATATAAAGTCTACAAGCTGTTAATAATTCCTATATTTTTTCAGCTTTCCTATTAAATGTTTATAGCCTACTTTTATATTTAACTCTGTATTGGATCTTGATACTGCTTCTGCTACTCTTATTGCTGCTATCTGTACCTGTAGTACTATCAACTGCTCTTGCAATACTACTACTTGGTCCATATCAATATATAATGGTAATGGTGTTAATAGTAATGATAATAGTGATAATAATGGTAGTGGTGATGGTGTAGGTAGGTGAAAGGTAAAAACTGGTAAAGTAGAGGAGACAGTGCTACTCTTGCTCTCACTTTTATATTCTAATATTGATAAAATTCTTGGTACATACTAATTGGCCCTCTTCTTGTCTTACTTCATACTTGCTACTAACTACTTGTTTACCAACTACAAATTTGTATATTGTTTTTCCCTAAGAAGATATATTCTATACTAGACAGAACTTTAACAGCTACTACTATTCTCTTATATGTATATGTTATAAGTAGGAACTGCAGCATGGAACTTCTACTATAAAATTTCTGCCTAACATATCCACTTAAACAACAAGTAACATCTTATTATGACTTAGATTCTGTGTTGAGTAAAAGATACACTCTTATATTGAGTAATACAAGAGAACTCAATAGAGTTTCTACTACAACCTAGTCTACCTTATATACCTTTTGGCAATGATCTATGTTAAGTTAATTCTAACCTACCCTAAAGACCATACTTTATTTATAAGGCCAACATGCTATTGTCATGTTGTATAACTTCATCTTATTCCAGAACCTTCTATGCTCTTCTCTATATTACATGAGCCTGTGACTTATGTGATTGTGTCATGTGACCTGTGACAGTGTCACACTTTGTCTTCTTTGTCTTGTACTCTTTCAATAGAAAACAAGAGAAAATAAAAGGAAAATAAATAGAAATCAAGTCTATTATCTTCAATTCTGACATATCTATTCAGTGGCCTGAATTTGGTTACTGATATCTACAACTGCCTATACTAAGTAGCTAGTTTTATTTAAGCCTAGAGTCTAGCTTTAGTTTGTGGTCATTGATCTGAGTAGTTATATACTGAGAATAATGAACAGAGTAAAAGAATAAAATAGAGAGAGTCTGGTGTTAGTTAGTCTTAAGTATGGATATTAAGTTCTAATGTTGCAACTTAAACCCAAGTGTTCAGACAAAAGAAGAACTGTAAGAGAATAACAAACCCCAAACTCTGAACCTTCAACAATAGAGTTTGTAAAGTCTGATGTTTGACATAAGACAGCAGAGTTTGTTGAATCTTCTCCAGTACTACCTCTATCAAACTCCAACCTCTACTAGCACCTTTCTGAAAATTGTCCTATATTTCCAATTGTCACCAGTTAAGTACCTGCTATTTATAGATATCATTCTAGATATCATTCTCTTGACTCCTTCTATTGGTACAAGTCTTGTTATTACCTACTGCTAGAACTCCTGCCTTCTTGGCCAAACTTGGGATTATAGTAGTATTTGCTATTATGCCTCTATGTTCTGTTACCTTGGAGTCTGAGCTCCATTGTCTCTCCTCTATATAAATCTCTCTTCATCTCTCCTGCTTTCTTTCCAGTTCCTGTCCAAGTTGATTACTTATTCATACTATTGGTCAATGATATCTAGTTAGTATTCTAACTCTATGAGTCTTTGCTGAATGGTGCCATTTATCTTATATTTGAACTTCTTAATCAGCAGTCTCTACTTCCTCTTGCTGCTCTTCTAAACTTGTGCACAAACTCTTCCATTATTTTACTCTCTTGCTCCATTCTTTTTAACTTTGCTACTTTTATTATTTTATTGTCTCATTCTCTAAATTTCTTTTCTGAATTTTCCGAAAATTTCCCTATTACTTCATAATTCCACAGTTCTCTTTCTAAATCTTTCTTGTCATTCTTCTTCCATATATCTGCTGACCCTCTTTGCATATAAAACAAGATTCACTATACTTGTTTCCCTACTGTTGCTCTCTTCATTCTTATTCTTATATATACCATATAAGCTGTTAAGAACCCCAAAATCTGTCTTACTTTCCTATTAAATGTTAGTAGCTTAGCCACTTCTATATTTAACCTTGTGTTGGGTCTGAGTGCTACTTCTCCTACTTGTATTGCTTGGAGTTGTGTCTGTATTGCCACAAGCTGCTTCTGTTGTTGCCTAATGATGGTATATAGGTCTGTGTCATAATGACTTATGTTGTATGGTAGTAGTAGGTTGTTGGGAGTTAGTAGTGATAATGTTGGTGATATAGGTAATAGTAGTAGTAAGGTAGATGATAGTAAATAATGAGGGGACAGAGTGAAACTAGTATTGGTCTTGGCCTCCAATCTATATTCACTATCTAACTCAATCTCAGTAGATATTAGTAGGCCCTCTTCTTATCCTACCTAATACTATTTACTAATTATCTGTCTATTGTCTTACTAACTACTGCTCTAATTGGATTTGATAGACTATTATTTCTTAAAAGAAAATCTCTAATCTAGACAGAATCTAAAAGATTACTATTATTCCTCTATATAGACAGTGTCAAGATTGCAGAAAGTGGACTTAGCTTTTTCTTATTTTTTATTCTTATTTTCATTTTCTTTTGATTTATTTTCATTTTTCAATTTTTAGAATTTAGAGTTAGGGTTAGTGACAACATCACTCAGTTATATGATGTGGTGACAGTGACAGTTACAAGTCACATGATGCATGGAAGAATATGGAAGGTTTTAGAAGATGTAATGTTATACAATATATATACCACATATTGATCTTATGTCTTACACATAGTACTTTAGAGTAGAATGCACAGTAACTACCACAGACTATGTGGATAGGTATATAAGGTAGACTACTTTGTAAAGAGCTCTCTATTGAGTTCTCTTGTATCTTCTCTAATACAAGAGTTTGACCTTTATCCCACTCTAATGATTTCAGGTTATAACAGACAGATTATAAGAGAACACTATGATACAAGGCTTTTATAAAGACTATCTAACAATGTCTATACAAGATAGTATATCTTACTACACCAGTAAGCTTTGGTACAACAAAACAACTAGGTTTTCTTTACCTAGTTGGTACATTTCTTAAGTCTAAGATCTAGCTGTTTTTTTGACTAGAGAGTAGTGTTGCTCCCTAGTCAAGAATGATAAGAGATTAAGTAGGAAAAGGCTCTAAGCTGGGGAGTTTCAGAAAGGATATTGAGTTCTAATGTTATAATTACAAGATCTTAGAGTAGGTCAAGTAAAAGAATCTTATATTAGGATTAACACAAGAGAACTCAATAGAGGACTCTATACAGGATTGTCTATCTTGTATATCTAAGACTAATAGTTCACACTTTACTATTTTAGCCTACCCTAAAGGACCATATATCTATCTTAA
>JAJOHK020001082.1:0-16145 GCA_022457215.2 Leucocoprinus gongylophorus
CTATATTGAAACTCCGAAACACTACCTTTCAAGACACTAAATAGGGTACGCTGGATTCAGGGCATGATTCGAAAATCATGATTAGCTTATTCAACTTCACATCCTGCTTATAGAGGGCATACAGAACTAGCCTTTACATAGCTGTGAAGAGATTGTGGAAAATCATAAAACATGCCTTACTGTGTTGAATAAATGAATATTCTACTCATAACTGTGATCAGCACAGCATGAGTAGTTATTTAGTATACACAGTACTTGTTACTTATATTACTTATACTAGTTCTCCACTAATAGTTTTATTATTAAGTATCACAAATAAGATACTCACTGGTTGTGATACTTGGGCTAAATAGTGTTTCAGAGGTTTAGTATAAGGATATGATGATAATAGATGATAGAAAGTATCAACAAGAATATTTGATGTTGTTAAGTCTGAGGTCTAGCCCTTAGACACAAAGGTATATATACAAAAGAGTGATGGTCCATGCATAAGTTATTGCTATCACATGATCAAAACTTGTACCTGATGGAAGCTGTCATCTGTCATAGCAGCTGTCAGGCTAATTTTAAAAGGTAACTAATTATATTACTATATTGATATGCTTGTATTTCTACCAATACTTATTGCTTTGAGATGTATCATATATCATTGTAAATGGATTGATAAGCACTTTCCAACACAAGTTCAATTGTACAAATCCATTTAGCTGTTTATGAGATATTAGCAGATGAAGCTTTTACAGCTACTGATGGCCTGATATCTCAGTCATTTGTTGTCACTTTTGTACATATTGCATATGTGTGGATAACTCTTATTTGGGGCTTTACAGCATAGCTTAGTTTGTAAAAATTGGTCCATAACCAGTAGAGATACAAGCTGAATGAAGTTTGTGATATTAAGTAGTATGTAACCCTTAGTTGTTCATATTATATATTTACATTCTATCAGATACAGATTATACTTGAAACTGAAAGTCTACAGGATTGTAGACCAAGTATGAAAACTTGTCTAAGAAGTAAAGAGTTATGGACTTTACAAACAACTTTGGCTTTAGCTTATATATTACACTATCTACTTTACTTTATTTCTCTAAAGTTACAACTATGTAACAAGTTCTGATAGGATAAGTACGTTATTAGAAGAACAGAATATATAGCAACTTAGTATAGATAACTGACAACTATTTACTAATAGTGTTATAACTTAAGTCTTAAAGTTAAGACAAAAGTATATTCTTGTATTAAGTAATATAAAAGAACTTAATAGAGTTTCAAGTACAAGTTAGTTTTATCTTATATACTATAAATCATAGTCTGTATACATACTATAACTAATATTCATGTACTTTTTATAAGACTAACATGTTATTGCTATACTATATAATGTTATCTGTCTTAAAATCTTCTACAATCTTCTTTATGTTATATAATTGTATAATCTATAACTATGACATATGTGACCACCCTATGATAGGTATTATGCTTCTGTTATACTTTATAACTTGTATAATCATCATGTATAATATTATATTATACTTTTAGCAATAATAAAGAATAAGATAATAGTATTATAATTTAGTATTAATCAACTTATATAAAAATTTGTATTAACTATATAATTAGTTATACTACTAATTGTAGTATAAATATATAGTAAGTAGAATACTTTGTAATACTTTCCCTTGTTTAAAACAACTAAATAAAACTTAATTAAGATTTTTAGTCAAGATATTAGTAGAATTTTTTTCTCATTAATATAATATAATTTGATTTATTTATTCTTAATTAAAATATTTAAATAATAATAGTAAATATTAATATATTTAGAGTTTTTTCTTATATAAAATTGAATTTCCAGAAAAGTAAACCAAGATTATTACTATAAAGATAAGAAGTCAAAATATTAAAACTAATCTTATTAGAAAGATTTTTTACCTAGATAAACTAACAACTATATTATAATTAAAGATTAAAAGTTAAGTTAACAAAAGAATTTTATATTAGGTTAATATAAAAAAACTTAATAGAGTTTCTTATATAAAGTGTCTATCTTATATATACTGGCTAGCTAGTCTATGTGAAATTATCACTAACTTATTTCAAAGACTATGTATATTATATAAAATCAATATGTTATTAATATATTATATAATTTTACAATTTTTTACATCTTTTTATATGATATATAATTATATAATAATGACTATGGTATATATAACCAACTTGTAACAATTGTGATAGTTACATATAATATCACACTATGTTTCTAACTTTTTTTTTAAGTTAATAATTTATTATATAAGATGCAATAATAATCTGTACTTATAAGAGAAATTGTATATAGAGTATCAATACCCTAATCTTTTTATATAGTTACCTAACACAAAGAACTATATATGGATGAGGGGCTCTTTCACTATACTATCTCTCTTCTACTATATTTCTAATCTTAAGTCCCAAATTTTCAATTCTAACAATTTAAAATGTTACTTTATAAGCTATAAGAATAAAGTAACCAGTCATATATTTACAAAATTCTAAATCTTGTACTCAGTCTAACTTAGAGTATTATTATAATATTACAATTACAAGATCTTAGAGTAAGTCAAGTAAAAAAATCTTATATTAAGGTTAGCATAAGAAAACTTAAGAAAGTTCATAGTATAATATATTTACTACACTAGGTAGTCTATTAGAATTGTGAACAATAAACTTTATTTTATTTTTATTTCAATTTCTTTTCATTTTAGTCTTTTTTTTTATTTAAAGTTAGGGTTTGGCATGATATTATTGTTACAAATGTCACAGTCACATTGTCACAATAGAAAGTGATAGAAGCTTCTAGAACAATAATATTATACAATATGCTTAATATATGTTAGCTTTATAGCTTATATATAATCTTTAAAGTAGGCTAGGCACAGTAGTATAGTATAGTATATAAGGTAAAACTGTACTAGGAACTCTATCAAGTTTTCTTATAATTAATCTAATCTAAGTTTTTTTAATTCTAACTCTAAGTTCTAAAATATAACAACTATTACATCTAGTCTACTCTAAAAACTATATGTAAACCTTAAGGTCAATATGTGTTTAGTATATTGTATAATGTTATTATTCTAGAAACTTCTACTATATTCTATCATGATCACATGACTATAAAACTATGACTATATTATATGATATATGACTGGTTTGTAATAGTTGTAACTATATTGTTATATAAAATTCTAATCCTAACTAAAAGAGAAATAAAAATAAAAATAAAAAAGAGAAAATAAAATCAAGTCCATTGTTTTCAACTCTAACATATAACAACTACTAGTCAATAGCATACTAAGTAGTCTTATATCACAAAAAATCTTTTAAGAAATACAAGAAAACTTAATAAGGAGTTTCTGATATATTTCTATATTATATATACTACTAACACATGTTTTACTCTAAATTATATATATTATCTATAAGTTTATTATACTGTTACTACAAGATAAACATACTATAGTCATATTCTTAATATTATTGTTCTAGTTTTTTTTTACTATATTTCAGATTTATAACAATATATCATGTGATATATTATGTAGTCATAGTTATATATCTCTTATTAACCAAGAAAGAAACAGAAAATAACTAAATATACTATGACATATATTACTTAAATCCTAGGACTAACATTAAATTAGTCATAGTCTACCACCAAAATAAGCTAGCTTACTTAAAGCTTTACAATAGTTTGTAGAGTTACTAGACTTTCTTTTCTTTGCTAAATAGCTTAATCTTTAAGCTATTTTATGTAAAATTTCTTATCTAGATTACTATATAAGTAAGCATTTTTTTATATCAATACTATAAATATTCTAATCTTCAAGGACAATAATAGCCAGAAACAAGTATGTTATCTTATAATAGACAACTGGAGAGAATAATTTGTCAAAACCAATTCCTTTAACCTAAGAAAATTCTTTTTAACAAGTTGAGATCTTTATAAATATTTTTATCTTTAAGTAATCTTAGCTCTATGGAGATAGGGCTTGAAAGAAGGAAATAAGAAGAAGAAGAGCAGAGATGACAAGAAGGGGTTTAAGGATTGCCCTGGAGAAAGTCAGGAGAAGAGGACCCTATTGTTTATCTTCTATAAGAATAGTTGTTTTGTTTTTTCTTTACTTTTAATTTTTTAATTTTGTTTTGTGATCTAAATGTATGAGTAAGAAAATCAAGAAATACAATGAAAATAAGTCTGAAAGTTTTGAAAAGAAACCCTAAAAAGTGCATGGAAGCTAGGAGTTAATAAGAATAAGTGGACAGAATATACTAAGGAATTAATAAAGGAAATCACCATTGGAAGATATGCAGAGGTAGGGAACAAGTGCAATAGCATGATCAGGACAAAAGAAGTGAACTAGGCTTGCTAGAATATATGATGTAGAAATCAGATACCAAGTCAAAGACATGAGTGAGTTCCAATATAGGAATCCACTCTGATTTATCTTTAGTGTCTTTATACCCTAGCCAGATCACCTTGTACAGGAGTTTGCATACCCATTGGCAATCAATTTTAGAATCTACTATCTGAGAAATTTCATATTCAAGTTCTCTATTAATTATAACTGGAGTGGAGACCAGTTGTATTCTCTCAGAAAAAGAGTTAGATGTGAAGGATTTGAGCATGGACACATGGAAAACTGGGTGAACAGAATGCATGGACTTTAGAAGACAGAGGGTGAACAATAGATTACCAGGTTAGGCAATGATTTTATAGGGTCTGAGGTATTTTTCAGAGAGTTTCTTTGAAGGCCAAGTAGTTCAGAAGAACTGAGCCTTGACAAAGACTTTGTCACCTACTTTGAAATCAGGAGCAGAAGAACATTGTATATCAGCAGATTTCTGATAATGCTGTTAGGCTGTGGAAATTTTAGCTTTGAGGATACTCTGTAACTCATCAAGATCTATGGCGAAGTTGTAGGCTTGAAAGGAAGCAATCTCACATTTAGGGTGAACAGTGATGTTCAGATGATATCCCTCATTAGCAAAGAATGGAGAAACACTGGTAGTAGCACTCAGAGCATTATTGTAAGCAAATTCCATAAGAGATAGAAGTTTGGACCAGTTGTCTTGCTGGTAGTTACAATATATAAAGAGGTATTACTTGAGAGTCTGATTCATACATTTGGCTTGTCCATTATCTTTGGGGTGGTAGCCTAAAGTGAAGTGAAGCTACATGCTGAGAGCAGTACCTAAGAAACAGAAGAAGTTTGACACAAACTCCAAGCCTCTGTTAGAGGTGACATGGAAAGGAATGTCATGTTTGGAGAACACATGAAGAACAAACAGATATGCTAAGTCTACAGATGTGATGGTGTTATGGGCAGAGATAAAGATTGCCTGCTTGATGAGCCAGTTGACTATGGCCAAGATAGTATTAAACCCAGAGGATGATGGAAGTTTCTTGATGAAGTCTATAGACATACAAGTGACATAGGACTTGCAGAATTGTTGTACATCAGCACAAAGGCTGGGCCAGGAATATCCATGGCAAACTAATTTTAGTGTTTTGTTTTGATCATAATGTCCAGTAAGAATGTGGTCATGATTATACTGGAGAACATATATGTGGAGATTACTAGTAGATGGTACATAGATTCTGTTGTCAAGGAGGAGAAGACTGTTCAGGTTTGTAGACTACTGGTCATCTGTAGAGATGTATTTTGATGCAATTGGGTTATTAGGGAGAGTCAAAAGAATGTCTTGATACAGAGTGTCTAGATCCACAACTGTAGCTGTGTAGAGAGAAGGAAAAAGAAGGACAGTAGCTTGTATGGAGGCCACAAGTTATTCTTGAATGAAGATGGGTTTGAAGTTGTGAGAGTTAACTGTGGTGTAGCCAGTATTCTTCTCTTTAGAATAAATATTCTACTGTCTAGTAAGAGTACCCAGTTTGGTGCTAAAACAACCAGAATGGAATCTGATGACAAGGTTGAACTGAAAAAGGTACTCAGACTACTGTGCTTGCCTTTGGGTCAATACCTTGGTAATAAAAAAATACTCAAGATTTTTATGATTTGTAATAATGTCGATGGGATAGGCCAAACCTTCCAAGTAATGTTGCCAAATCTTGAAAACTTGAAAGATGGCAAGCAATTTCTTGTCATGTATGTTGTAGCTTAACTTTACCACAGTGAAAGTACAGGAGTGAAAGGCCACCAAATAAACTTCATTTTCTTTATTAACAATAGAAAAAATTGTAGTGAGAGCATAGTCCAAAGCATCAGTTTCCATAATAAGTTAAGCATTAGAAATCCAATAAGTAAGAATGGAAGCAGAGGTGAATGCCTTTTTAAGAGAGTTGAAAGCATTATGACAGGAGGAGTCAAACTTCCAAGGGATGTCCTTCTAGGTGAGATATGTTAATAGAATAACAATGTTCAAGTAGTTGAAGATGAACTGGCAATAAAAGTTAGCAAAATCTAAGAAGGATTGAATATTCTTCACTTTATTAGATTCCAGCCAGTCTTGAATAATCTTTACTTTGTCATTGGACATGGTAAGACCAGAAGGAGAAAGGATATATTCCAGATACTCTACCAACTTAGAGTGAAATTCACATTTCTCTACTTTGGTATAAAGACTAGTCTTATGGAGACACTTGAGTACTTCTTTAACATGCCAATGATGTTTGGACCTGTTATTCAAATAGATGAGTATATCATTCAGATAGATCATAACATAGACATCTAAAAGATTAGAGAAAATGTCATTCATGAATCACTAAAAGCCCATAGAAGCATTAGTAAGACTGAAAGGTATTACAGACCATTCAAATGATTTGTAATGTATCCTAAAAGCAGTCTTCCATTCATTACCATCAGTGATGCAAACCAAATGGTAAGTATGGCAAAGATCTATCTTCAAATAAACCCAAGCTTTGCAAGGTAAGTCCAGTAAATCAAAGATGAGTGGAAGTGGATAACAATTCTTCTGAAAGATGTGGTTAAGACTGTGAAAGTCAACACAGAGGTGCAGTGAACCATCTTTCTTCTTGATGAATAAGACTGGTACACCATGTGGAGATGAGGTTGGTTGGATGAAACCTATATTAAGGTTTTTCTCAATGAATTCCTTAAGAGCTTCTTGTTTAGATGCTGAAAGAGAGTATATAGGACCAACTGGAGGTATCTTCTTCCAGATTGATTTTTAGATCATAAGGATGATGAGGAGTGAGGACTTCAGCTTTAGTTTTGCTGAAAACATCAGTGAATTCATGATACTCAGAAGGGACATTAGAAAGATCAGAAGCTTCCACAAGTTTTGTGGAATTAGTCTAAATGTCTGAAGAACAAAGATAGAGTTCAAAATTGCTAGAACCTAGAAGTTTTGATGCATACAAAAATGCTACAGCACCAATGATAGCAATATTAGGTTGCTTGGAGCTAGACATGAAGGTTTCAGATACAGGTATAGAAACTGTGGAGTCCAATAATTATAGAGGAATGTCAAGAAATAACAGAGATGCTAATAGTGTGTTGGCCATGATATGAGAAGAAGCAAGATTTTCCCACAAAGATGGACTGAAGTTTATCAACCCATTTACCCAGTCAATCAGTAAATTGTGTTGGGCAAGCCAGTTGTATTCAAGGACCAAAGAGCAGAAAAAATCAAGTGAAGTAATATAGAAGTCTAGATTCATACAATCACTGGTGGAAAAAATTATAGGCAAGTTGGCAATTTCAGAGATGGTGTTGTTTGATGAACCATCAAACAAGTGGAGAGCAACCCAAGGAGTTGCAGATATCTTCAAGTGGTAAGTATTCACAAATTTAGAGTCTACAAAGCAATAAGTAGACCCAGAGTCGATGAGAGCTTGGAATGAGATTTTATTAAGGTGATCCTAACTAAGGATTAAGAGAGAGGTAAGGGAAACAAAGAGTGAATAAGGATTAGAAAGAGTGAATGCATTGAGTTGGATAGGACTTGTTACTGCATAGGGAAGTTTAACATAGTCCTCAGTCTGTGCAGAGTCCTGGAGGTCACTCTCTATTTTTCCAAAGATTTCTCTAAAGTAGCTACTAGAGGATCAGCAGTTGCTAAAGTACTACAGCCCTTAGGAGCAACCATGGTCTGCTTCTTGGGACAGAAGTCTAGCTTGTGGTCTCCTATATCATAATAGAGGTACAGATTGTTTTCAAGACACTTTTTGTACTTATCACTAGTCAACTTGCTGTTGCTGGCCAGCTTAAAAGAGAAGTCCACCCATAGAGAATTGGGTTGTTTCTTAGGAGCAGAGAATGGAGATGATTTTGAAAAGGAAGTCTTGGTAAATGAGGCTGCTAGAGATGAGTTTGCTTTATTCTGGAAGGTTGTGGCAGGACCAGAGGTGGAAGCTTTTTCTTGCTTCTAAGAGTGAGACTCAAGAACCTTTTTCTCCACCTATCTTGCATAGTGGTGTTCATGGTCATATTCCCAGTAGTGGTAATTGATAGCTATTGCCAAAGTATACATGTTTTGGAACAAGGTGGATTTTCCTTGCTCCCAAGTAGAAATAAGATTGTGGATCCAATTGGGAAGCCCTTAGTAATAGCAATGGCAGAGCACACTATTTTCCCAATCTAGTTGAGAGGTATAGTACATAAAGTCTACATTGTAAGTGAAAATTTTGTTATTAGGCTTCATATAGAGATTATCTAGTATGTTGGCCACTTCACCAATGGGGTCTGAGAGACTAAAGTATTGATATAACTCATCAACAAACAGGTTCCAGTCAGAGAGCCAGTCTTGCAGAATGTCCTAGTTTTCCTAGTTAAGGCCTATCTCAAACTAGTCCTAGACTACTCCAGTAAAATAAGTTATTGTAAAGTTTATTTTTGCAATGTCCATATCAAATTGTGCTGGATTAGCATGGAAATATAAGTAACACTGGAACAAGAAATTATTGAACTTGTTAGGCTCAGTGCCATTAAAGGTGTCAGAGATATAGGTTTTAGTTCCCTGTTGTTATGAACTAAAGTTCTTAGGGTTGGACAATAGAACAACTCTTGTATTGAGTAACACAAGAGAACTCAATAGAGATCTCTTTACAAACTAGTCTATCTTTTATACTACTACCAATAGTCCATGCTCACTACTGTACACCCTACCCTAAATGATCATATATAGAACATGAGGCCAATATGTGGTATTTATATTGTATAACGTCATCTGTTCTAGATCCTTCTACTTTGTTCTCTGTGTCTTGTGACATAACCCTAACCTTATGTTCTCAAAATAGAAAAATAAGAAAATAAAATGAAAAGAAAATGAAAATGGAAAATGAAATAAAGAGAAACTAAGTCCACTATTTGTGAAGTTGATACCTGTGAGTTAGTATTAGGTCCAGGAGTCTGGTTAGTATTAAGTATGTTAGCAAGTTGACCAAGTACATTGGCCAACTTTTCATTAGTATTATTGCTCTGACAGGGTTTTGACTGTGAGTAAGTAGAAGAAGTAGGTTTATTAGTTATTAAATTAATAATAGAATTAGTAGTAGGAGCATCCTCTCAGTTAGAATTACTATTTATAGGGATAATACTTGGTCTAAGAACAGGCAAAGCTGTCCAGCCAGGTTGAATGGTGCTAGATAGAGACTTAAGAAATGAGTGGTCTCTTTAGTGAATTTGTCTGGAGCATTGTGGAGTATTTGGCAAATAAGCCAAATGGTCACTAAAATGTGAGATAGTATTGAAGGGTGTCCCAAGCAGTGGGACCAGAGTTGAAGTTGAGGAATTACAATGAGAGAAAGCCATTTTAAACTTTGAAGTGTAAAATGTAAAGTTATTTTGCAAATAGGACTGCAATAGAGGATTTAGCAGATGGAACTACCCAAAAGCAATAGCAGACTTGGGAGTTTGATAATACTGTTAGGCACAGTTCACACTAGAGGTGAACTCAGAGATGTGTAGACTTATGAAATAACCTTGACTTTAGCTTATGTACTGTACTATCTATTTGCTGCATGGTTGCAATTTCAGAAAATAAGAAGAAGTCTGAAATGGGAGTAAGTCACCATTGAATACTGGGAATTGAGTTCAATAAGAGTTTATCTTTGTTGATTATTACACTAGCAAATTACAGTATAGCTACTAGTCTTATATACTGATACCTACTATAGAAGATGCTTGGGGTTTCAGTGGTATAACCTCTATTACTCTAAGCAGAGGTTTTAGTGTTGAGATACTAATAGGAGTATGACTTTTGTTATAAGACGCTTGAACACTAACAATTTTTATTTTTCTTTTAGATGGTAAAGAGGCATGTGACACTATGGTCACATGACAGGTCACATGATGTGACATCATAGACCTAGAATATGGTGGAAGAATCTGGAAGATGACATCAGGGCACATGTATACAACATGGTGGCCTTGAGTAGGAAATAAGGTAGACATGAGGTTATAGCATGGACTATGTGTACTTTGTATATATAGGACTCTAATTTAGCAGAGACTCCTTGTTAAGTTCTCTTGTGATTTTCTCCACTTGATTGCCTACTGAGAGCTTTACTCACTTGTATAGCTATTGGACTTCATATCTAGTGGTTGCCACAATAACTCTGCTATGGAAGGCTAAGTTGAATAGGAGTATCTCTGTCATAAAAGATGAAATATCCAGATAATTGTATTACTGCCATAAGGCATGTTATGAGTAAGGTAAGCTTTATTTGTTGACAATGAATGTACTGCAGAAATATGTTTTCTGGATGAGTGGACTTGGCATATAATATGTTATTATTACTCTAGTCTCTTGTTTTTTCTACTTGGTGGGTATTGCTACTCTTTTTTATCTTAGTTATTTTTCTTTTTTCTTCTTTGTTACTTAAAAGAACTCTTATTCTGTAACTACTGCTTGTCAGAGTTGAAGACAGTGGACTCTAACTATTTCTCTTTTTCTTTTTTTTCTCTTATTTTATTTTCTATTTTAAGAACTTAGGGTTAGGGTTAGTATGGTGTCATCCTGTCACACATTAGTCATATGTTACATGATGATGTCACAGTCACAGTCACATGATCATATGTCACATTGGAAGGACATAAAAGGTTCTAGAAGGATGATGTTATATAGTATGTATAATACATATTAACCTTAAGGTGAACATATGGCTGTTTAGGATAGGCTAGAAGTAGAGTAGCATGAACCATGGGGTTTCAGTATAAGGTAGACAATCCTGTACAGAGCTCTCTTGTATTAACCCAATACAAGATTTATTTACTTGTCCCACTTTAAGAATTTGAGTTTGTAATACTACTCTTATAGGTATTGCTATTATTATTGTTGCTAAGAGTTCTTTTTCTACTAAAGTGGTCTATTCTTATGTAGAACATCAGAGTAGTAGATAGTATTGGTAGTATTAGTTCATTTAGAAAATTCTATTTGAATAATAGAACATACAATATCTTAAGTAAAATTGGAGATAAAAATAGATATATAAGAAGAAAGAAGAGAGGCAGAAATGAAATCTCATGAGTGAGAGATTACAAATAAGTAAGTTAGTACTCTTAGAATAGAAGAGATATTGCAATTAATCCTATAGAATCTTATATGGAGAGAATCAAGCTCAGTAATTTGGGAAGCATGATCTCAATTACTGGAGATTTGGAATGTGATTATTCTTTAGTAGTTTTTAAAAACCAATACTGGACTAGGCATCTTATGAAAGTCTATAAGTGATTTTAAAAAGCCTCAACCTTAGGCTGGCCATATATTAACAGATTATTTGATAAGATAGAATTAAGAATAGCCAAAGTTTAAAAGCTTAAAGTTTCTTTTAGCTATCTTATATGTATTAGTGGTTTAAGAGAGTACTGAAGTACTTAGCATATTCTTAGTAGTATAAATAGCATCAGAGTAGGTAATAAGAGTGAGAGTTGATTTAACATGGATTTTCCAGAAAGAGTAGTTAGCAGAACTAATAAGTTTGGGAAGTGTAGTAATAAATTTGGCTATTACTATTAATGAAGATAATCAGTGTGAATTAGAGAGTAAATATAGCTAGTATTAGATATAGTTTATATCTTATTATCCAAAACATAGTAAGATATCTCAGAAATTTTGATAAGCAACTTATGTGTTATTTAAGAATGTAAAAGACAAGTTGAAACAACCTTTGGCTTTAGCTTGTATACTATATCTCTACTAGTCATACTGACTGTATATTTTGGAATAAGACTTAAAGACTTTAGTAGATATAAAACTACTAGAAGATAGTAAAGTATGTTATTACTAACATCAGAAGTGGATGTTAGTTTTGGTCAATTTTAAAAATAACTACTACAGTATAAACTACCAAATTATATATTAGATATGCTATCTAGGATAGTTATTTAGAATAGAGGCTGTTAAGTATGTTATCTATCACAAACTTCATTCAGCTTGTATTTCCACAACTAGTGGACTAATTTTTACAAACTAAGTTGTGCTGGAAAGCTTCAAATGAGGGCTATTTGTATATATGCAGGATATATAAAAGCAACAACAAATGACTGAGATATCAGGCCATCAGTAGCTGTAAAATCTTTGTTTGCTAATATCTCATGAATGGCTAAACAAATCTGCACAATTGAACTTGTATTAGAAAGTGCTTATCAATCTGTTTACAACAATATATGATGCATCTCAAAGCAATAAGTATTGGTAGAGATACAAGCATATTAATATAGTGATATAATTAGTTATCTTTTAAAATTAGCCTAACAGCTTCCAACAGATATAAGTTTTGATCATGTGATGGTAATAGCTTGTGCATGAACTATTACTCTTTTGTATATATACTTCTGTGTCTGAGGATTAGATCTTAGACTTGATAACATCAATTTACATTAATTATTCTTACTGATACTACTTATTACCTATTATTATTATCTCCTTATACTGAACCTCTGAAACACCACTAAGTTTAAGTATTACAACTAGTGAGTAGCTTATTTGTGATACAGTCCATTAATTTTCACAAACTAAGTTGTACTAGAAAGCCCCAAATGATAGCTATCTGCACATATATAAAAGCAACAACAAATAACTGAGATATTAGGCTATTAGTAACTACAAAAGCTTTGTTGGCTAATATCTTATGAATAGCTAGACAGATATATATGATTGAATCTGTGGTTGGAAAGTGCTCATCAAATAGTTTTTAATAATATATGATATATTATATAGAGATTAGTATTCATAAAGATACAAGCATATCAATATAGTGATATAATTAGTTATCTTTTAAAATTAGCCTAAAATCTGCTATAACAGATGACAGCTCCACTAGGTATGAGTTTTGATTATGTAATGAAAACAGCTTGCACACAAACTATTACTATTTTGTATAAATACTTTTGTATCTAAGAATTAGACTTCAGACTTAATAATATTAATATTTATTATTTATCAATGACATCTGTATTGATCTTAATTATCATTGAAATTATTATTGAACTTCTGAATCACTCCTAAATCTCTGAGAGTATATCCAAGATTCAAATATCATAAACAAGTGAGTAGTTTATTTTGTGATATTATTTTAATTCTAGTAATTCCCAGATATTAAGGAGAAGAGGTCCATGGAGTTAATAAAAGCCAACAAGAATATCTGAGATGAAGTAGAGATATATAATCTGTACTAGAAGAAGATAAGAAGTATAGATAATGGAGCATAAGTTATCTATGGATTGGGAAGGATGTGGATAGAATATAGAATATAATAGCTAACTAGAGCACAAATGTTCAATCTAACCAGTAATAATATTATATCCTATTTTGACCACATTTGTTCTAATACAGATAACTCTTTTTTTTTATCTGCACTTTTTAACTTTTTTTGGTACAGATTATACATTTCTAGTTTACTTTAGATGTCTTTACTAGATTTTTGTTAATTATAGACTTTATTCCCTAACATCTGAAAATTACCAGTATCCAAAGTAACTCACTTAGCAGTTTACATTCCAGATAGCTACTCTAGATATACTAACTAGTATATAATCTAGTAGTTTATACTGTATTAGCTTATTCTGAAAATTAACCAAAACTAACATCCAAATCTTTAGTATTGGCAATGATATACCTTACTATCTTCTAGTAGTTTTCCATCTGCTAAGTCTTCAAATCCTGTTCTAAAATATGTAATTAGTATGACTAGTAAAAGCATAGTATATAAGCTAAAGCTAAAGGTCATTCTAATTCATCTTTTATATTCTCAGATAATATATATGTTACTTATCCAGACTTCTAAGATATCTTACTAGATCTTGGATAATAAGATATAAACTCTATTTAACAGATAAGCTATTAGTATACATAAGGTACAAGAGAATCTAGTAAGTATGAAGCAATTTGAGATTAACTTAATCTACAATAGTATTAAATTTTAAAACAATGAACTTAGTTTATTTTATATTATATTATAATAAGGTATGGTAGCTATCATAAGTTAGTTACACATATTACTATCATTGTCATATGATTATATATTATATAAAAGAATATAGAAGTTTTTGGAATAATGATATTATACTATATGTCAATAACATATAATATATATAGCTTTTAGAATAGGTTAGATTTAATCTAGCATATACATATATAAGATAGACAACTTTGTACTAGAAATGTTAAGATCAAAGAAGGTGAACTTGATTTATTTTTCTATTTTCTATTTTTAGAATAACTAGGGTTAGGGTTGATCAGTCATGCTGTCACATCAGTCACCTGATAGTATAGTCACAAGACAGATCACAAGACTTGGGAGAATTTAGTAGAAGATTTGAGAACAGATGATGTCATACAACATGGACACCACATGTTGGCCTCATAGACTACACATGGTTGTTAAGGGTAGGGTGATTAGCATGGACCATTTGTAGGACTATATAAGGTAGACTAGTTTGTAGAAGAGTTCTCTATCAAGTTCTCTTGTGTTTCTCTAATACAAGAGTAGTTCTTATTTCCAACCCTAAGAAATAAGTTTATAATAAGAAACTCTATTGAGTTCTTTTATATAAACCTTATATAAAGTTCTTCTTTTGACTTGGTTTTAAGTTTTAAATCATAACAAACAGGTTTAGGAGTAACAAGGTATCTGTTATGACTTAAAGCTTAAAGTGTTAAGCAGTAAGACAACTCTTGTATTGAGTAACATAAGAGAACTCGATAGAGTTCCTAGTACAAAGTAGTCTACCTTATATACTATTACTCATGGTCTGTGCTCACTACTGTGCACCCTACCCTAATGACTATGTGTATGACATGAGGCCAACATGTGTTGTCCATGCTGTATGACATCACTTCATTCCAGAACCTTCTACTCCATTCTCCCAAGTCCCGTGATCAGTCTTATGACTACACCATCAACTTGTGACTGATGTGACAGCATGACTGATAAACCCTAACCTGAGTTGTTCTAAAAATAGAAAATAAAAGAACAGAAAAATAAAAATAAAATAAAATAAAAAGTGAAAAATAAAATTTAAGTCTACTGTCAATGATCTTGACAGTATTAGCTCACTAATAAAGTTGGTCAAGCTCTTCTTATTGATAGAAAGCAGCCTAAAAAAGTACTACCTTAAGATCAAGATAACTAGAGTTTATAATCTGTTAGAAGAATAAAATGTATAGCATTATGATTCAAATTTTAAAGTTAAGATAAAAGCATACTCTTATATTAAGTAATACAAGAGAACTTGATCAAGTTCTCATTACAAACTAATTTATCTTATATACTACAGACTGTGGTTTATGCATATACTATAACTAACCTACTCTAAAGTTTATATACTTTTTATAAAGCTGACATACTATTGTCATACTATATAATATCATTTATTCTAGAATTTTCTATGATCTTCTTTATATTACATAATTGTGTAACTATCATACATAATATCACATCATACTCCTTTGTCTAAGTTCAAAATAATAAAAAGAAAAGAAAAGAAAAATAGAAAAAAAAGAGAATAGAATAAAGTTAAGTCTATTGTTTACAACTCTAACACACAGCAGTATAGTGTGGACAACTGATAACTACTTATTAATAGTAAGTTTTATAGTAGTGAGCTTAGAAATAATAAAGAACAAGATAATAGTATTGATTAATCTATATGAAAATTTATATTGACTATCTAATT
>JAJOHK020001083.1:0-16126 GCA_022457215.2 Leucocoprinus gongylophorus
GCGTGACTGATGAACCCTAACCCGAGTTGTTCTAAAAATAGAAAATTTAAAAGAAAAAGAAAAGAAAAGTAAAATAAAAATGAAAAGCAAAAATAAAATAAAGTCCACCGTCAACGATCTTGACATTTATGTCTTTAGCATAGACTAGGGTACAGGGCAATGATAATATGATCAGCTGTACCAAAGTAGTATCAGTCAGTGCCTCATATAGTAGATGCTACATTCTTGCTCTTCTCTCATGTTTTATGACTCATCAACCTCATATATTGTAAACATTCTCCTCCTTGTATTTTCATATATATATAGTATAGATGTACTTATGTATCTTTATGCTTTACCAACTGCATCATCCCTACCTTCTATCTCAAGTCTTTGCCTGAGTTGCAACCTGAGCTTAGTCTAAGATCATAACATTTAGTAAAGCATTGACAAGCTCACCTTGCAAAAGGGAGAAGTACATAGTGGTTAGTCCATGGACAAATTAGACAAAGTTACTACCAGATGAAGAACAAAACATATGTGGCATAGACCATGAGAAGAACAAGATGAGTTTACAAAGAATGGATGATATTGAGACATTATCTAAAAGACTAAGATTCTTAAAGATTACAAACAAAGCCTCAAGCAAAATGAATAAACAATTAGATAAAGAAATGTCTGTAGCACCAGTACCAGCAACAATAAACAACAATATATAGGCTGTAACACCAAAGAGTATGGTTCTAGATCCAAGATGGTTTAATAGAGACTGAACAAAGTTTGAAGACTGGTAGAGGGAAATACAATTGTTTCTCAAGAGTAATAAGATCATGGGTACCAACAATAGGATTACAGCAATCTTTGCATGCCTCAGAGGAGGTATAGCAGATATATATATATAGAGAAAGCTCAATGAGCTAGACAAAGAATTAAAAACTCAGAACTGGAATGAGTTTGTCAAGGAACTCAAGACAACATTCAGTGACAAGATAAAAGCAACAGATGCCAAGTGGAAGATAGAGACTTTCAAACAAGAAAAATGAAACATATAAGACTTCATAATTGAATTCAAAGCCTTAGTTATGAAGGCAGACACAGATGACCTACATACAATATTTTTGCTAAAGAAAAATATATAACAAGTCATTATCAAGACCATATTGGAATACCTACCCATTGCAGTACCAGGAATACTTAAAAAATGGAAGATGGTAATTACCTCAATAAGACAGGGATACAAGTTTATGGAAGGACAATACAAGTACAAGACAGAAATGGGAATAATATACAGAGGAAGAAGACAACCTATGGATATAGAAAAGTCCAATAACAACTTCAAAGACAGGAAGCCAAAGTGCTTCAACTACAACAAATATGGCCATATGGCTAAAGAATGTTGGAAGAAGAAAGAGAAGGAAACAAGAAAATGTTTCAAATGTAACAAAGAAGAGCACATTACAAAGAACTATAAATAGAAGCAGTCAATGAAGAAACAAAAAGTTTAGAAAGAATCAGATAATGAAGACAACAAAGAAGATGACAAGAAAAAAGGTTTTAGTAAAGATCTTGAGTAGGCATGGTACAAGAGATCTCTGTAAAATCTCAGAATAAATATATTATTCCTAACTAATGGAGTAATTCTGAGAAGAAATTAAATATGCAAGCAAATGTCAAGATAAAGAATAGGAAGAACCTTAAAGTTAAGGCATTGGTCAATTCAGAATGCACATATACAGGAATTGATGAACAGTTAGTCAAGAACAAGAGAATTCAGATAAAACTGATTAACTTCTCATTTGAAGTTTTTAATGCAGACAGAACAAAAAATGAAGAGGTGACCAGGGTGGTACTTTTAGAAATTGAAATCAACAGACACAAAGAGCAGCTAGAAGCTACAGTAACAGATCTAAATGGCATGAACATGTTTTTAGAATATGATTGGCTGGTCAAGCATAATCTGGAGGTCAATTGGAAAAATGGAACAATATGGTTTACAAGGTGTCCAGGATCTTGCAAGATAAAACACCAGGATATAAAGTTCAAAACCAGAAGAACACAGGCCACAGAAAAACAGGACAATAGAGAAATTGGAAAGAAGCCCAAATCAACAAATCCAGAGGATTTGCTATATTATATTCAGCCATTCACCCATTTATTCAACAAAAAGAAATTTGAGAAATTGCAAGAATGATGGGAATAGGATCACAAAATAAACCTCACAGAGAAAGCATCTAGGGAACTAAATACAAAGGCCTATGCAATAACATTTAAAGAAGAAAAAGCTCTCAATTAGTGGTTGGATGAACAACTAAAAGCTGGGTTGATAGTAGAATCAAAATCAAGAAACATGGCCCCATGTTCCTATATTCCAAAGAAAGACAGTTCACTATAACTGGTTCAAGATTACAGAAAGCTCAATCAGGTTACCATCAAGAACAAGATGCTACTTCCATTAATAGGAGAAGTTATTGACAAACTGAAGAAAGCAAAGTACTTTAATAAACTTGATCTTATTTGGGGATACAACAGTGTGCAGATAAAAGAAGACAATGAATGGAAAGCAGCTTTCTTGATAAACAAGGGATTATTCAAACCACAGGTCATGTATTTTGGACTGTGCAATTCACCAGGAATATTCCAAAAGACAATGAATAGCATATTCCAGAAGCTATTACACAAAGGAATATTGGCAAATTATATGGACAATTTTGTAATACTGGCCAAGATGATGAAAGAATTAGAAGAAAGGACAATCTGATTTTTGAAGATTGGAGAGAAGCATAACTTATGTTTCAAAAGATCTAAGTGCTACTTCAATATGAAGGAAATCCCAATACTTGGAGTAGTTGTTGGAAAGAAACAAGTTCAAATGGAACAAGACAAGATAAAAGTAGTCAAGAAGTAGAAGATGCCAACAAAAATCAAGGAAGTAGAAAGCTTTCTGGGATTTGCAAATTTCTACAGAAGGTTCATCCAGAACTTCAGTCATATGGCAAAACCATTGAACAAATTGAAAGAAAAGAAGGAATGGGCATTTGAGGAATTAAAGAAAAAGATAACAAGTCAACCTGTACTCTCTCTTTCAAAAGAGGAAGGTAAATTCAGGGTAGAAACAGACACCTCAGGACATGTTATAAAAGGAGTACTATTACAAGAACAAGAAGGAAAGTGGAAACTGGTAGTGTTCTTATCCAGAATGATATAACTAGTAGAAAGGAATTATGAGATATATGACAAAGAACTATTAGCTATTATGGAAGCTCTAACTAAGTAGAAACAATACTTATTGGATGCTATAAAAAAGTTCAAAGTCTGGACAGACCACAAAAATCTCAAGTATTTCAGGAAACCTCAAAAGTTGAATGAATTACAAGCTAGATGGTATCTGAAGTTACAAGACTATGACTTTACACTATGACATATACCAAGGAAAACAAATATGAAGGCAGATATTCTATTAAGAAAGGATCAAGTAAATACACAAGATAACAACAAAAATGTACAGCTGCTCAGAGAGAAACTATGGAATAGAAGAACTACAGCAGAAATTACAATGTTAAAAAGGAACAGCATAATGGAAAAAATGGATTTATTGAAGGAAATTCAATGAAACAGAACAAAAAAGCAAGAAGTGATACAAGAGCTAAAGAAAGAAGATGGACAAGCTTGGGAAGACAATGTAATAGTCTATGTAAATGGACAAATCTACATTCCTAATAATAGGAAAATTCAGGAACATATTCTATATGAAAACCACAATTCTGTAGATATCAGACATCCAGAACAAACAAGAATGTTGGAACTAGTCAAATAGAACTACTGGTGGCCATGAATCAAATAAGATGTAAAGAAATATATTCAAGAATGCTTTAAATGCCAACAGAACAAAGTACAACATCAAAAGAAAGTGGGAGAATTACACCTATTGGAAATATCACAAGGACCTTGGCAGGAAATCAGTATAGATATCATTGGTCCACTACCAAAGTTGAACAGAAAAGATGCTATTATAGTTATCATGGACAGATTCACCAAGATGATCAGGCTAAAAGTAATAACAACAAACATTTTCTCAGAAGAAATTGCAAAAATCTATTGGAATAAAATATGGAAAATACATGGAGTATTGAGGAAGATTCTAAGTGACAAAGGACCACAATTTGCATCAAGATTCATGGAGGAACTTACAAAAGCACTGAGGATTACAAGACAATTATCAATAGTATACTATCCTCAGACAGATAGATAGAATGGCTAGCAGCTACAAAGTTTCAATATAACAACAAGAAACATGCTGCAACAGGACAAACACTATTTGTGCTTAACTTTGGAAGGCACCTATGGAAAGGCAACCTTATAGTATAAATAGAGTTTCTGAAACTAGAAGAATTCCTCATGGAATTGCAAAGAAGTTGGGAAGAAGCTACAAAGGCAATAGAAATAGTGCAAGGAGCCATGAAGAAACAATTTAATAAGAAGCAAATGAACCCTCAAAGGTTAAAGATTGGGGACAGCAAAAATATCCACTCAAATAGACCCTTGAAGAAGCTAGACCAAAAAAGATATAGACTCTTTAGAATCTTGAAGGATATTGGTCAAGAGACATTTCAGCTCAAACTTCCAGAAGGATGGATAATACACGATTTTTTTAATGAAGACCTGCTGACAAGATGTAGAAAACCACAGTTCAAAGGACAACACATGGAACCAGCACCTCTACCTACTATTTAAAGAAGTTCAGAAGTATAGAAAATGAAAAAGGAAAATGCAATACCTGGTACATTGGAAAGGTTATAGAGACAAGCATGACCAATGGATTACAAAAATGGGGTTATCTCATGCAAAAGAGGTGATTAAAGACTATTGGACAAAGATTTTGAGTCAAAACCTATAAAGAGAGGAGGTAAAACTCTATTTTGACAGTTCATGACATCACTCAATATCTCAAATGTCTTCTCAATTCACCAACAACTATATGACTGTACCAATATCTCCCAACCCATATGTTACTAGAAAACTCAACAACATGGATGAAGCCAAATTATTCAAGAAAGAACATGATGATTGGACTAAATTATACCACAAGACATTGAAAGAACTGGAAGCAATGATAGATGTTCAGAGATAAGCATGGGACATAATAAAGATGACAGAAGAAACAAACACAACAATCACAGAAATAGAGGAGACAATTCTGAAAGCAAGCATCAACAATCAAACAATGAATATAACAAACATACTTGGAATATCAGAGGATCTACAATATCTGACTCAAAACAACATGAAAGATCAAGCATATCAAGTCTAGAGAATGTTAGCTGACAAATTAGATAAATACAAGAGATGAGAAAATCAATATGTGGACAATAATATTCAAGAAATATAGGAGTTGTACAAAGACAAAAAATAGAAGAAGTTGAAAGGGGGAAGAGTAAAAAATAAAGAAGTAATTTTAATCAAGCCATACAAGGAATCAACAACCACATCCAAAATGACCACATCAAGTTTCATATATGAAGAAATCAAGAATTTGAAACAGTATATGAAGTTTGTTCATTCTCCAACACAAATGAGGCTATTTAGACCACCTTCTCATTATCAATCACTTTGATCCAGAGGAGAACAAGATCTAGAATTCTGGAAGGAAGTAGCAGTGGCATTTGTAAATGAAAAACATAATACAGAAACCTCATGAAATTAATATTCAATATTCATGTATCAAGGAAGTCCTCTACACAAGCCATACTTCATTACTATCAACAATTGGGAACAAGTAATCATCAACCCTAACAAGAAGATCATGGCGACTCATGTTGTTGGAGAACTCAAAGTACTGAGCTAATTCATGAGAACATAAAAGCTAAAAAGAGGGTATTGTTATGATTGATATCTTATGTCTTCAACATGGACTAGGGTACAAGACAATGATGATATGATCAGCTGTACCAAAGTAGTATCAGTCAGCACCTCATGTAGTAGGTGCTACATCCTTGCTCTTCTCTTATATTTTATGACTCATCAGCCTCATGTATTGTAAACATTCTTCTCCTTGTATTTTCATATATATATAGTGTAGATATACTTATTTATCTTTATGCTTTACCAATTGTATTATCCCTACCTCCTATCTCAAGTTTTTGTCTGAGTTGCAACCTGAGCTTAATCTAAGGTCATAACAAGTTCCAGATAATGAACACAAGTTTTGAATGGAGGTTAATATCTCAGGATATACCATTGGTAAAGTATTGTCTCAACAACAAACCAATAGCTTCTGGCAGCTGATTGTATTTATATTCCAAGCCCTAAATAAGACAGAAAGAAACTATGAAATTTATGATCAAGAACTATTAGTAATTATGATAGGCCTCAAGCTATAGCAACACTTTTTGATAGATTTCAAATTTGAAATTTGAACAGACTACAAAAATCTTAAATATTTCAAGAAACCTCAGAAGTTAAATCAATGACAGGCATAATGGCTCTTAGAGATCCAAGATTATGACTTCAAGCTAATCTACAAGCTAGAATTTACTATAAAGAAGGCAGATACTCTATCAAAATGACGAGACTATGTTTAAGGGAGGATGTTACAATTGATGCCTTGAGGATGTAGTATAGAGATGGGTCAAGGGTATAATGACATGATCGGCTGCACCATAGTAGTCTCAGTCAGCACCTTATGTAGTAGGTGCTACAACCTCATTTCATTCTCACTATTTTCTCATGTTCTCTAACTTGTTTACTTCATGGACTTCTCATTGTTACAACATGTAGTCTCATATATATAGTGTAGATACAGTCCTATATCTTTATGCTTTACCACTTAAATCCTATCCCTTAATCTCTTCTCAAGTCTTTGCCTAAGTACAACCTGAGCTCTAGCTTAAGGTCGTAACATTTGGTAAAGCGTCAATGAGCTCACCTTGTAAGAGAGGTATATACAGACAATACTAGACAGAGTTACCTGTTAAGAACAAAATACGTGTAGTGTAAACTACAAAGAAGAACCAAGACGAGTTCCAGAAGGATAAACAATATCGAGATATTGTCAGAATGACTAGAATCTTTATAAATCACAGAAGAAGCCTCAAATGAAGACAAATAAATGGACATGAAAATGTCATCAGCACTAGCACCAGCAACTACAGGAGTCAGTGAGAATGTATAGGCAGGAATGCCGAAGAATATGGTATCAGACCTAGGGTGGTTTGATAGTAACCAAACAAAATTCAAAGACTGGTGGAGAGGGATAAGATTGTTCTGCAAAAACAACAGGGTCATAGAAACTGACAACAGAATTACAGCAATCCTAGCTTGCCTCAGAGGAGGTGTAGCAGGCATTTACGCACAGAGAAAGCTTGATGAGCTAGACAAAGAAACTGGAACCCAGGATTGGGAAGACTTTGTTCAAGAAATCAAAACCACATTCAGTGACAAGATGAAGACAGCAGATGCCAAATGGAAAATAGAGATCTTCAAACAAGAAAAGAAGAACACAGTAGACTTTATGATTGAGTTCAATACATTAGCCATGAAGGCTGACAATGATGAGTGTTATGGAATGCTTTGGATACTAACATTTTTCTTTTTCTTTTATCTATTTTTCTTGATTTTATATTTCTTTTCTTTTGAATTTCTTTTTTTTTTTCTTTAGTGACATTGCAGTCACATGACATGTCACATGATGTGATGTCATGGGCCTAGAACATAGTAGAAGAATCTAGAAGATGATATCAGAACATATGTATACAACATGGTGGCCTTGAGTAGGAAATGAGGCGGACATGAGGATGTAGCATGGACCATATATATTCTGTATATATAGAACTCTAATTTAGCAGAGACTCCTTGTCGAGTTTTCTTGTGAACTTCCCACTCTATATCCTATTGAGAGATTTACTCGTTCGTATTATCATTTGTTATTACAATAAGTAGTTGCTACAACAATGAGCTGCATGCTATCTTTTTATTAAAAAAGAACATATAACAAGATATTATTAAAACAATACTGGGGTACCTGCCGATAACAATGCCAGAGTCACTCAAGGAGTGGAAGGTAGCAATAACATCAGTCAGACAAGGATATGAGTCCACAGAAGGATGTCATGATTACAAAACTAGTACCAGAACAACATACAGAGGGTGAGGTCAAACTATGGACATTGGAAAGTCCAATGACAACTTCAAAGATGGAAAGCCTAAGTGCTTCAACTACAACAAGTATGGACACATGGCCAAGGAATACAGATTGAAGAAAAAAGAATATGAAACTAGGAAGTATTTCAAATGCAAAAAAGAAGAGCATATTGCAAAAGACTGCAAAAGGAAGCAGACAATGAAGAAACAAAAGATTCAGGAGAACTCAGACAATGAAGAAGACAAGAAAGAAGAGCAGGGTTTTGGCAAAGATCTTGAGTAGGCACAGTACAAGAGATCTCCCATATAAATTCCCAAAATAAATACATTATTCTGAATCACAGAAGTAGCAAAGGGAAATGGGAATTAAACATGTAAGCAAACATGAAAACAAAGAATGGAAAGAAGCAGAAGGTTAAGGCTCTGGTAGATTCTAGATGTACACACACAGGAATTGACAAACAACTGGTCAAGGACAAAAGAATTCAAACAAAGCTGATAAACTTCTCATTTAAAGTTTTTAACACAGATGGAACAAAAAATAGAGAGGTAACTAGAGTGGTGTCTCCAGAAATTGAAATCAATGGACACAAGGAAATACTGGAAGCAGCAGTAATGGACTTGGATGGAATGGACATGTTCCTAGGGCATGACTGGCTGGTAAAACACAATTCAGAAGTTAATTGGAAAAATGGCACTATCAAGTTTACAAGATATCCTGGAGGTTGTACAATGAAACACAAGGATATACAATTCAAAACTAGATGAACCAAGGCAATGGAAACAATAGAAACTAAGGAACAGGACAAATCCAGAAGACCTACCAGATTACATTCGACCTTTCACACATCTATTCAACAAAAAGAAATTCAAAAAGCTACTGGAAAGATGTGAATGGGACCATGAAATAAATCTGACAGAAGAGGCACCAAAGGAGTTAAACACCAAAGCCTATGCAATGACATTGAAAGAAGAGAAGGCTTTAAACCAATGGTTGGATGAACAACTCAAAGCAGGATTAATTGTAGAATCAAAGTCAAGATATGTGGCACCCTGCTTTTATATTCCAAAGAAAGATGGTTCATTACGGCTAGTTCAAGACTACAGGAAACTCAATTAGGTCACAATAAAGGACAAGATACCATTGTCTCTGATCAGAGAGGTAATCAACAAACTCAAGGAGGCAAGATACTTCAATAAATTGGACCTAATCTGGGGATATAACAATGTATGAATCAAGGAAGGGGACAAATGGAAAGCTGCATTTTTAACCAACAAGGGACTATTCAAACCTCAAGTCATATATTTCAGATTATGCAACTTGCCAGGAACATTCCAAAGGATAATAAACAGTATTTTCTGGGAATTACTTCATGAAGGCATATTGGCAAATTATATAGATGATTTCATAATAACAGCAAAGATAATGGAAGAACTGGAAGAAAGGACAATCAGGTTCCTGAAGATAGCGGAAAAACACAATCTGTGTTTCAAACAATCAAAATGCGACTTCAATATGGAGGAAATTTCTATCCTAAGGGTAATAGTGGGAAAGGGACAAGTCAAGATGGAACAAGAGAAGATAAAGGCAGTGAAAGAATGGAAAACACCAACAAGAGTCAAAGATGTTGAGAGTTTCCTTGGATTTGCCAATTTCTACTGATGATTCATCCACAACTTCAGTTACATAGCAAAGCCATTGAACAAGTTAAAGGGCAAGAAGGAATGGAAATGGGAAGAGGAATATCAAAAGGTGTTTAAAGAACTCAAGAAAAAGATAACGAGTCAACTGGTCCTCTCTTTACCAAGAAGAGAGGAAAAATTCAGAATAGAAATGGATGTATCAGGATATGTTATAGGAGGAGTATTATCCCAAGAACAAGATGGGAAATGGAAACCAATAGCATTTTTATCAAGGACAATGCAACCAGTAGAAAGAAACTACGAGATCTGTGACAAGGAGCTACTTATCAAGATTGTTAACAATAGACTTAATTTTTATTTTTCACTTTTCATTTTATTTTATTTTTCCTTTTTCTTTTCTTTTCTTTGCTATTTTTAGAACAACTTGGATTAGGGTTTATCAGTCATGCTGTCACAAATTGATGGCATAGTCACGAGACTGATCATGGGACTTGGAAGAATGGAATAGAAGGTTCTGGAATAAAGTGACATTATACAGCATAGATAATACATGCTGGCCTCATGTCATACACATGGTCATTAGAGTAGGGTGTACAGTAGTGAGCATGGACCATGAGTAGTAGTATATAAGGTAGACTACTTTGTACTAGGAACTCTATTGAGTTCTCTTGTGTTTACTCCAATACAAGAGTTTGTTCTTTTACCCAACCCTAAGGGTTTAAGTTTATAACACTACTGACAATAGTAGAGGCTCTAACCAAATAGAGATAATACCTGTTGGATACAATGAAACCTTTCGAAATCTGGACAGACTACAAAAACTTGAAATACTTCCAAGAACTTCACAAGTTAAATGGATAACAAGCTCAGTGGTATTTAAAGTTACAAGACTATGACTTTACACTGAAACATATACCAGGAAAGACAAATATGAAGGCAGATATTCTTTCAAGGAAAGAACAAGTGAACATCAAAGAGAACAACAAGGATGTTCAACTCCTAAAGAAAAAATTATGGCAATGAAGGACAATAGCAGAGATCACAATGATAAAAAGAAAGACAATGGTAGAAGAAGATAATATACTCAAGGAGATTAAGAGAAACACCATAAGAGAGAAAGAAGTAATTCAAGCATTGAAGAAAGAAGATGGTCTAACCTAGGAAAAAGACGGAGTGGTTTACGTGGAAGGAAAGATATATGTTCTAAATAACAAGAAGATATGAGAAGAAATTCTAAAGGAAAACTATGACTCAGTAGATGTAAGATATCCAGGACAACATAGGATGCTAGAACATCTCAAAAGGACTTACTGGTGGCCAGGACTAAAAAAGAACATCAAGAGATACATACAGTGATACTTCAAATGCCAACAGAATAAAGTTCAACACCAAAAGAAGGCAGGAGAACTACATCCATTGGAAATACCTCAGAGACCATAGCAAGAAATCAGCATAGATATTATTGGACCTTTATCAAAGTCAAACAGAATAAACGCTATAGTGGTCATCATCAACCGATTTATGAAAATGATTTGTCTGAAGGCAACAATGACGAATATCTCATCAGAAGAAATAGTAAAGATCTATAGAGATGACATCTGAAAGTTACATGGGGTACCTAGGAAGATTCTAAGTAACAGAGGACTACAATTCACATTAAAATTCATGGAAGAATTCACGAAAGCACTGGAGACAAAGAGATAACTATCAACGGCATACCATCCTCAAACAGATGGTCAAATAGAAAGGATCAACCAGGAAATAAGAACGTTTCTATGACACTATGTGAATTATCAACAAGACAACTAGATGGATTGGCTGGCTGCTGCAGAATTCCAGTATAATGACAAAAGACATGCAGTGATGGGAAGAACTCTATTCGAATTAAACTTTGGAAGACATTCTTGGAAAGGAGACCTTATGGTTCAAACAGAGATTCCATGAATAGAGGAATTCCTTATTAAATTACAAAAGAGTTGGGAACAGGTGACTAAGGCCGTGGAAGAAGCACAAAATACAATAAAAAGACAATTTAACAAGAGAAGAAGAAATTCTCAAGGATTGAAGGTCGGCAACAACATGTGGCTAGAAAACAAGAATATTCATTCTAATCAACCCTCAAAGAAGCTGGATAATAAAAGATATAGACCATTCAAAATCTTAAAGAACATTAGCTCAGAAGCATTTGAACTAGAACTTTTAGAAGGATGGATAATTCACAATGTGTTCAATGAAGACCTGCTGACATGATGTGTAAAGCCAAAATTCAAAGGACAACACAAGGAACCAGCATCTCCACTGACAATTATTAACAAAGAAGAAGAATATGAAGTAGAAGAAATCAGGAAGCATAGGAAGCATGAAAGAGTGATGCAATACCTGGTGCATTGGAAAGGTTATGGGGATGAACATGACCAATGGATAGCTGAAATGGGGTTACCTCATGCAAGGGAGGCAACAGAACTATTGGACAAGGTGTTTGAGTCAAAACTTATAAAGAGGGGGGGTAAAATCCCATTTTGACAGCAAAGCAGTTACTCGAACTACTACAGCAAATCTACAATAAATATGTCTTCTCAATTTTCCAACAACAACAACTATACAATAGCTCCTGCTTCCCCCAATCTTTACATCTCAAGAAAATTAAACAATATGAATCAAGCACAGGTAATGAAGAAAGAGAGAAAAGATTGGTCAAGATTATACCACAAGACTTTGAAGGGAATAGAGGCAATGATTGATGTCCAAAGGATGGTGAAAGATATGAAGAAAATGGCAGAAGAAATGAATACAATGATTACAGAGATGGAAGGGATAATTCTGATGGCTAGTATCAACAATCGGACAGTTAATGCTACAAACATCACACAGATATCTGAAGATCTTTGATATTTTGTTCAAAGTGACATGAATGAACAAGCATTCCAAATTTAAAGAATGCTAGCCAATGAATTAGATCATTATAAAGGAAAAGGAAACAGATATGTGAAAGAAAATATTCAAGAAATCCAGGATTTATATATTGAAGAGAAGCCACAAGATAAGGATAAAGGAAAGGTGGAAGAAGAAGAAGTAATCTTAATCAAGCCATACAAAGTATCAGAGTCAATTTCGACAAAGAGTTCAAGCTTCATCGATGAGGAAATCAATAACCTCCTTAAATACATGAAATTTGTCAAATCCCCTACTCAAACAAGAATATTCTGACCACCTCCCTATTATCAATTGCTTCACTCTAGAGAAGAACAAGACCTTGACTTCTGGAAAGAAGTAGCAACAGTGTTGGTGGATAACAAACATAATTTGGAAATATCAAGAAACAGATATCCTATTAGGATGTTCCAAGGGAGACTGCCACACAAACCATTCTTCATTGCAATTGACAATTAAGGACAAGTTATTATTAGTCCTAACAAGAAGATGGTTGCAACATATATGGTAGGAGAATTAAAGGTCTTGATTTGATTTCATGAGGACATGAAAGCTGAAAATGGAGTATTGTTACAATCGATGCCTTGAGGATGCAGTATAGAGATGGGTCAAGGGTATAATGACATGATCGGCTGCACCATAGTAGTCTCAGTCAGCACCTTATGTAGTAGGTGCTATGACCTCATTTCATTCTCACTATTTTCTCATGTTCTCTAACTTGTTTACTTCATGGACTTCTCATTGTTACAACATGTAGTCTCATATATATAGTGTAGATACAGTCCTATATCTTTATGCTTTACCACTTAAATCCTATCTCTTGATCTCTTCTCAAGTCTTTGCCTAAGTGCAACCTGAGCTCTAGCTTAAGGTCGTAACAGAAGAAAGACAACAATGGGTAAATACTCCTCAAAATCAAAGCACTTGAGATTCTTAAGATTGAAAAAGGAGATAAATGTTAGAGAGAACTAAAAGATATAAAGGAAAAGATAGAGGAAGAGATAAAAGGAATAGTGAAAAACAAGGAAGAAGGGTGGAGAAGAGAAGGGAAGATAATGTTTTGGAGAGAATAAGCATACATGCCAGATTCTGCTATCCTTCAAGAACAGATAATCCAAAACCATCATGATCATGAGCTAGCAGATTATCCAGGATATACCAAGATTTATGAACTTATCACAAGGAACTACTGGTGACTTCATATGCTCGCTGATATCAAAAAGTATATACTTGGATATGAACAATGCCAGATCACCAAAATAGACCAACAAAGAAAAGAAAACCCACTACACCCAAATGAGGTTCCCCAACACCCATAGGATATTATTAGCCTGGATCTTGTAGAGCCCTTACCAATTCAAAAGGATATGATGAAGTATTGGTGGAGGTGGACAGATTCTCAAAAAATAGCACACTATATTCCAATAACAATGAAAACATAACTTCAAAAGGAGTTGCCAAGAACCTATGGAAACTAGTATTCAAGGACACTGGACTCCCCCAAAAGGTTATAAGTGATAGAGGATGCCAGTTTGTCTCGAAGTTCATGAAGGAACTTTGCAACCAGTTGGGGATCGAACGAAACTCCTCGACAGCCTATCACCCCCAAACAGATGGTCAAACAGAGAGAGTTAATCAGGAAATGGAACAATACCTCCAATTATACATCAGCTATCGACAAGAAGACTGGGCCGAATGGCTCCCTATGACCGAGTTTGCTCATAATAACAGGCAACATTCAAGCACAAGAAAGTCCCCATTCTTTGTATACCTAGGAAGGCACCCAAACATCCATGGAGAGGGAGAGAAATCAACAGGGAGAGTCCCAGAAGTAGACGAGTTCGTACAAAAGATAAGGAAAGCAGCAGGGGAAGTTGAAAGGGCCCTGAAGAAAACAAACGAAGTGATGAAGAAAAAGGCAGATAAAAAGCGGGGAGAGGCCATCGAGTACACAGAAGGAGATCTAGTATGGGTAGAGGGCTCAAATATCAATTCCGATCGACCAGCCAAGAAACTAGCCTTTAAGAGGGCGGGCCCATTTCCTGTAATCAAGAAGGTCAGATCTTCAGCGTACGAGCTTAAAATCCCCAAGATGTGGAAAAACCTACACCCAGTCATCAACGAGTCAAAATTGAAGCCTTACCATTACCCAACCTTCGCGCAGCAACAGGAGTCCTCGCTAACAGTCATCTCCCCAAGTCGAAAGGGAGCCATACAAGAAGTTGAAAAAATCTTAAACTCCAGAAGACGGGGAGACAATCTACAGTACCTTGTCAATGGCAGGGCCAACCATTTGAAGAATCAACCCGGGAGGACAGACACGAGATCATCAAGGGGGCCTCACAGCTATGTCGAGATTTTCACAAGGACCACCCGGACGCACCCAGGGTCCCTACAATTGGCATACCCGGGAAATCATACAGCAAAGTCGCGGAGACGCGACCTTAGGAGGGAGGTTATGTTATGATTCCATGAGCAGGAGAGTGTACATCATCATGTCACGAGTCACGCGAGTAGCGATCGCGTGTACGACTCCTTAGTCTCAGTCTGGCTACTAATAAACCTCGCTTTTCCAATCACTGGTCCGCGGGAGCACTGTTCCAGATATAGATATCTGTTCATGACTGATCCTTTGCTGACCAGCTAGAGTCCCCTTAAGCCTAGGGTCTGGCTATAAGTAGTTTGCAGCAATTGGTCACATTGACCACACACTAAGGATAAATATAGAGTAGAGAGGAATGGTGAAGTCCCTGAGCTGGGAGGTCACCAAAGGGGCTGTTAAGGTCTACTGTTGTTCCCACAACTCTCATGGGGATCACAAGGGAACTCAACAAGGAGTCATCAGTTGTCCACCACTATGCTATGCTTTTTCTTTCAACACCTATGCCATAATCTTGTGGCTAATTCATTTGTTCATGATGATTGATCAATACTTCAGAATAATGATAATAAGTGTCCTTTAGAACTTCCTCAATAGCAGTGAGATGAGATTTAGGTGTGCGACGCTATGTAAACAATTGATAATGACTTGACATCGGAATGCCCGCTGTGTCAGTACCCTCACATCCAAGTCACATGGACGATAGACAATGAAAATGAAACGGAGTCCATATGTGGCTGAAGTGATAATCTCACTCTCTTATCACTTTCAGCATCATGGCGACAACGAACTGGAGAGAGCGTGCTGCTGCGAAGAAACAACAGCAACAAGCATCCTTGCCGAAGGAATGGATCCTTACAAACCTTCCTGACAAAAGTCAAATCGATGTCTCCGGATTTCCTAGGACATGCGGGTTGCTTAGCGCTCGGGAGATAGAAATCACTGAGTCTCATATTGATGTTATCTTATCCAACTTGGCGAAAGGGGTTTGGACAGCAGTTAGCGTAACAACTGCATTCTCAAAGCGTGCGATCGTAGCCCATCAGTTGGTGTGTT
>JAJOHK020001084.1:0-16119 GCA_022457215.2 Leucocoprinus gongylophorus
ATTATGGGAACAGATAACCCCAGATGGATCTATAACAAGAGATTACATTATACTGAGCTCATTTATAAAGACAACTTATCATCTCTAGATAAGAAGGGACTTCTAAGACCAGAGAGGGGAAAGTATACCACACATTGAATCTTAGCTGAATATCTCAGAGATCACTGCCCAAGTTTGACTAATAATATCCTCTCCATGTTTGGGGAAAATTAAACTACCAATAGTACCTGTACCATATTGACTATGAGTTTGGGTATAAAGGGTATCTACTAAGGCAACACAAAGTGAAGAAAAAAATCATTAAATTTCTAGAAGACATCTTGGGAATGTGGGCAATCAGCTGAGACATGCCCCCAAGATTCGCAGTCATCACAAAAATCTCGAGAGGAGCGGGGGTTCATCAAAGAATCTGGTGCTTCCTCTTTCAGAAGGTCACAGGCGAATATGTCGTGTCCTGGACGCTCGCAGATTTCACATAGACTCGTAGGTTGGACGTCGTCCGTGGAGCTTTTCATTGAGATCGTGCTTGGTTGATGGCATAGGGTGTTGGGTTCTCCGTTTGTTCTGTTAGATTTATTTACTTTAGCTCTTAACCGTTCCACTTCTTGTTCAAGTTCATCCTATGAGTAATTAGAAGCGGTAGTTGTGCCAAGGCCGATTCAAGCTCACTTCACGGTATATCTAGACACAATTTAGTTGACTGTTGAATGTACAAGCGATGATCGTACCTTTGACTCAACCAGAGTCTCTAGCTCACTGATTTCTTTGTTTAGCTACGTCAATGTCAGAAAAAACCGCAGACTTTCCGTGAAGATTGGCATACATCGTGAATTGTTCTTGCGTGCTTGGTCTCTGTCTCAGCCAATCGCTTCTGTAGATTCTCAATCTCCACCTAATGATTGATTGAATATTGTCCCCCAAAGTTGTTCGGAGATAGACAAATTGCTAACCTCATTTCGAACTCGTCGATCTGTGTGAGATTGTTGTAGGGCTCCGTTGTCTTTGGGAGAGGCTGAGAATTCTGCCTCTGAGCTCTCCTCAACGTTGTTTTCCAATATTCGGATCTCCTAAGAAGTGCTTTCGGCGTCATCGCCTCTTTCAGAATGAGCAGTCACAGACCTGGTGGAGATGTTCAGCTTCTGATTGGAGTAGTTTCGTCTCTGACTTGAGGATCTCATTCTCGGATTCTAGCAGTTTGATCTTCTGGGAAGTCGCAGTATGCTCCTTCTGGAGCTCCTGGACAATGTGCCTAGATAACCTTGAATCATGTAGAACAAGACGAATGATTTTACCGCATACTTCAGACCAGTGATTTCCTGGCGAGGATTGGTCAATTCCGATTTCGACGGCGAATCTACTGAGGCCCTGAGAATGTCACCATTGACTTTCTCCCTCTCCAGCCCGCGTGTGTTTTCCAGTTCGGCGATTCGAGCGACAAGTTTATTGTTTTGGCTCAGGAGCTACAGTATACCCTTAGACGTGGTTCAAAGAGTTTATGTACTGACCTACTCTAGAATGCTCCGAGTGAAGCTGTGGACTATCCGAAGCTGATTGGTCACGTTGCAGCTCCACAGTGTTCTGAACAAGTTGGCGCAATTGATAATTTACGAAAAGATGCACTTACTCCGAGTTCCACTCTCAAAGCCTCGATTTCTGCCCGTGCATTCTCTAAAGCAACCTGACTCTCGCGCAGGGCCTCTTCGATCTCCTCTACTCGATTTCTAGCGGTGGCCTCTGCCTTCGCCATCCTCTCTGCCTCTATCCGACCTTCACTAAGTTCTAACCTCATACTATCCTCTTTTTCTTTCAACCTCTTCATCCGTTCTCGTAAGATGGCTTCTTCCTTCTCGCCATTAACTCGAGACTCCTCCATCAAGTCCTCTATCGTTGTTATCTTCTTTTGTAAATAAAGGACTTGGTCTCGGAGGGCCTCATTGTCTATTTCTGCGGCGGTTCTGTGATTCTCTTGTTGTGAGTCTGGTTCTGTTTCTTTATCCGTAGCAGCTCGTTCAAGCCATGCTACCCGCGACTCAAGGTCATATCGCTGACCATCAGCAACACTTAGCCTCTCTTCATAGAGAGCTATGGTTTCCTACGCATGGTGAGAAAGATTGTTCATTGCACCCAAGTTGAGAGGGAACCGTACCTGCCCTGCGAGCCTCAGTTCGTCGATCTGAAATCCTAGTTCATCAATTTGGACTTTGAGGTCTGCTTTTGCGGCTTGAAGTTCCCAATTTTCCTGTTCGAGTTTCTGGCGCGTGGCATTCACTTCGGCTAACTCGCATTTAAGGGCTTCGCTAGTGCTTTGTGATTCCATTGACTGTTGGACCAGACGGCTCTCCAGCTCCTCAATTCGTCGAGAACCAGCCTCGCGGCTATCACGAAGGTCTGCGAGATCAATCAAATTTACTTCAAGAGCCTTTACCAGACCTTCCTTTTCCTTTACAAGGAAGGCTCTTTCTTCAGCAGCCTTTCTGCGCCCTTCTTCTAGTTGTTGGGAAAGATTCTGGGCAATGACACTCTCTTTGTTAGAGATAAGACGTGTATTTTCAGCCTGTAGCACATCAAGGGGTGTGTGAAGCTCTGGGATGTGATCTTCAGAGCTATTCACTTGTTGTTGTTGTAAGGAACCTGCAGAATCAGATCCATCGGAAGTGTTGTCATCTCTCTCATGGGTGTCATCCATGAGTAGGCTCACACGGTCCTGTGGTGCCTTGCTCTGGAGTTCTAGACTAGATAGAGTGGGACTATCCAAGCCTAATTGATTCAGGGAGATTGAGCGTGACATCGAGCGTGCAGGTGAAGCAGGAGGAGGCATAGCAACTGAGCTGGGAATTCGGCCACGAGGAGTATTATGGACAGATCGACTGTGCATTGAATAGGTAGAGGGTCCTATGTTGGGGATACGGCCATTTAGACTTGACTTAGGAGTCGAGAATGGTGAGCTCGGAGGACGGGAGGGGGAGGAGAGGGTTCGTGAGATCGGCGAAGACGGGGAGAAAATGTAAGTAGATTGGTTGACTGGCTTGCTCGTATTTTCTTTCCTTAAACTTAACTGCTTGGCTGTCATATTTGCATATTTGGCAGCTCTTGACCCTGGAGTTATCTTATCTGGGAGGTTTTTCGTATCATCCATCCGCCCAGAAGCGATTTTTGGGAGGTCGGTAGACTTCACAGGTGCGACTCCAGGAGTAGCTCTCCCGTCTGACTTAGATGGTGTGATACGGCCATTGAGGGGAGTTACGCGCCCACCGGAGAGAGAGGATGAGGGCATACGAGAAGCCAGTGATGGAGTAATACGTCCTGAAAACGATGTGTAGCCGCTCTTTGAGGAAGCAACAGAAGGTGCTCGAGGCAAGTTCTTTTGATAAAATCGACCAGGAGATAATTTGCTAGTCGCTACGAAAACTCCACAATTCTCTGAGCACGAGAAATATCGAATCCTGGAGTATTGATAAAGATAATGCCCACCAAGATGTTCTATCACCCGGAGGCAACTCACCCGTTGACACTGCCACTATTCTTTCCTCTTCCCACAAATTGACCGATCAATTCCACACCAGCCCATATGCCATTTTTACCTTCAATTTCTCCTATATATCGCAACATACCTTCCAGAGCAAGAGAGTCAATTCTAACGCTATCTCCAACATTAAGCTGTCGATTTACACTCCCAGGTTGCACGTCTGATTGACGGCTCAGGGACCGACTGGTGGATTGAGAGACGACTGGAGCTTTCGCGCGTTCGAGCAGCTGATTAGCGCTATGACGTTCAGCAACCGAACGACGGCCTAACTTAAGAGAGCGAGGTGACAAAGACCGAGATTCTGTCTGAAGTATGCGGTGTTGAGCAGGATCATTTGCTTTTATTGCATCAGACAATGCGCGGGACATAGACTCTGCATCAATCGACTGCGCTGACTGAAGATTCGAAACAGAACGAGAGCGACCTGGGGTCGGTATTCCACTCTTCCCTGGTGCTGGAATACCAGATGTCCGAAGTTTCCCAGGAGTAACCATAGAGAAAACACAAAGATAAAGTAAACACCGCGCAGGACGTTCCGTGCTTTTTCTGCACGTGATCTTTCATGCAACTCACTCACTTAAAGTTTCTTGGATTGAACAATGGCCATATGAAATTTTAGACATAGGAAAACAGCCATATTCCACGCATAATAAAACATCTTTCCTCCCTGTCTAGCCACGTTTTTTCGAGACACCGACGGTCTTACCACGACGCCCTGTCATGACACTGGTTGTCAGAAAATAGTATAATTACCGGACGTATTATTAACTAACCCGTAGTTTTGGTATGTTGACCTCGCACCCGGAGGCCTTGAGAGTGCCTAACGCCGCGGTTACAGCGCATCTTTCTCAGACGTTCAATATCCTCTCGTAGCTTTGAGTCAACACCATTGGAAAGAATCTGAGAATTCTTGCCATCCACGATATCTTTCTGCCTATTGAGGAACCAGTAAGGGATTTTGAATTGTTCTGGGTTTTGAATGATCGTTACGAGGCGTTCAAGTTCGTCTGGGTTGAGGTCACCAGCACTAAAATCATGGTTAAGACGACCTTGAAGGACATCAAGAGAGACTCACCGTTTATTGAGATCAACATCAGCCTTCTTGCAAACAATGTTTGAGTAGCGACGACCAACACCCTTAATCTCCGTTAATGCATACATAACCTTGCGCTTTCCATCGACATTAGTGTTTAAGAGACGCAGAATGTGCTATAAATTACACTTAGTTATCACTCCGTTGCCCGTCAATCACGAGTTGCACACCTGAAATGGGTTCTGGGCATCTGGAACAACAAGGGACATCTTAAGTTGAATTGGAACCTACATGAGGGTCAGCTCTGAGGTCCAACCAAAGTTATCCGGTGTCAGAGATTGTAATCCACCCAATTACTTGTCACATTTCCCAATAGAATACAGTGATAGGTGGCTGCGACCAAGACGGGTATAGCAGTAAAAGATTGGGAACACTCACCCTCCTCTAGATCGTCGATAACAATGGCCTCGAAGAATACACAGGTGGAGATACATGGGGCTGCTCGGCCTTTGCCGCGGCTATTTGCTGTTATTTATATATCGAGGTATATTATATGAAAAATGCGCCCAAAAGCTACATCTGAGCTACACCTGGGCTACACAACCCTGAGCAACTTTGAGAGCTTCTGGTAACCGATTGATGTTCACGCCTGATCCTTGCGCACTATCCTCTTTTCCTCCTGCCTGGAAATGACGTTCAACATATATAATGAAGGACAGAAAGGGGCACACACCTTGCCACCAATTATTTCGCTAATTTTCAGGGCCCAGGTACGAGCATCAAGACCTTTCTCTTTCAAGGGGTCCGAAACAAAGTTGACATGGGCGATTTTGTTGTCATCTGAGTCTACGCTGAACAGATAAACAGTCTTTCCTAGTTTGCGAGCCTGTAAAACCACGCTCTGAAGAATCTAGAAGAGAATGATAACTGCTGCGCATTTTAAGGAAAGGCTAAGTACCTTAACATTGCCATTTACTTCGAGGATCCCAACAAATGATTCAGCCTCCTGATTATTTTCGAAGTACTTCATCACTTGTTCTATGGCCTGTGAGGACTTAGCGACGCTATTACCTTGTGACTCGGTTTCCATACCTCCTTGTTGGCCTCACTTTCCTTTTCCTTCTTTTGCTTATCAAAAATTTTCCGAATTACACTTAGCCTGTCGCTAAGTTCGGCTTTGCGAAGAACAGAAATGTCACTTTGTCCCAATTCCTACCAAAGCATCAGGGGTGCACGAGGAAAAATGTCTTGAAACACACCACGCCAAAAGACTTAAGACCAACATCCTTCTCCTTGCCATCGAGTCGCTCGAGACTATCCAGTTTATATCGGAGACTACTCGCTCTTCTTGTGATATCTTGCGCTTTCTCGCCCGTCACCGCAGTGATTCGTCTTACTCCTTTGGCAATCCCAGACTCTTCCGTGATAACAAAATCCTTGATATCACCAGTTTTAGCTACATGTCTGTTCAAAGTTAAAGGGTAAGCCGATATACCGATACGCATTTCGAGCGCAGGCTTACGTGCCACCACAGAATTCTATACTTGTTTTCCGCCATTTGGGATTCTCTATATCTTTCACAATATCATTGACATCATGGTCAAGGGTCACGACGCGAACTGGGTCTGGGTATGATTCTCCAAAAACTGCCCTCAAACCAGGAATCTTATAGGCGGTTTGAAGATCAAGTTCTTTGCTGTAAACTTTGACGTCTCGTTGAACCCACTCAGTGTTCATTCTCTCAATCTTCGCCAGCTCTTGAAGGGATAACTGACATTTGTGAGAGAAGTCGAAACGTAATTTGGTCGGGGAGACGAGCGAACCCTTTTGATCAATGTGATCACCGAGCACTTCGCGCAGATTAAAGTTGAGGATATGAGTCGCAGTATGATTGCTTCGTAGGCGCAACCTTCGGGACTGAGTCACAGTGAAGTTTCAAGACCTATGAGTTCCAGGAGGAAAAACCAGCTTACCTCGTCGTAGGATGAGATCACCTCATTCCCGACTTCAAGAGCACCATATCTCAGATGGCCAGCATGGAGGACATAACCATTGTAGACTTGGACATTGGTGACTTCGAAATCTGCAACGCCGTTAATGATAATGTTTCCGGTATCATACTCCTGTCCACCGGCCTCGGCGTAGAAGCTAGTCTTATCGAGTAGCAAACCAAAGCTTGCACCGCCAGGGATTTCTGCAGTTGAGGACAAAAAACTCTTATCGTAAAGGATAGCTTTAATTTGTGTAGTGATAGTCCCGATATCTGGAGTACAAGTGAGTGATCAAAATTTTAGAAAATGTCCGAAGAGTGACAGACTATATTTGGCACTATCATCAGTTTTGGGAATGTCAGGTCTTTTCTCGAGGGTAGCAATAAGATATATGTCGAGTTTCACGTTATCAGTTGGACCATTTTTGCCCGAGCATTTGCTCGCTTCCTTGGACCATGCCTGAGCCGCTGCGAATTCTTTCTGATTAATTCCCAAGCCCAGCTCTTCAGCCATCAAGAGGGTAAGATCAACAGGAAAACCGTAAGTGTCATATAGACGCCATACATCCTTGCCGTTAAGCTCAGGGAGACCTTGCTCCTTCGCGCGGGAAGCAAGTTGGTCAAATAATTTTTCCCCACGATCAAGAGTTCTTGCAAACAACATCTCCTCATCATTAAGGATATCTTTAACCTCTGCAACCTTGAGAGTGATTTCTGGAAAAACCGTGCCCTGTTGACTCATAAAATTCATGATATGGTGAGTGTAGCGCTGGTACTCACCATATTCTCGACGACGACAGGTAGCAAAGAAGAGAAAAGTCCCCCTATCTCAACCCCCAATTTCTTGCGTGCATACCGGGCACCTCGGCGCAGAATTCTGCGCAACACATAACCTCTCCCGAAGTTATTGGGAACGCCCCCATCACTGAGTGCGAATGTCAGAGTTCGAACGTGATCGGCGATCACCCGATAGGCAGTATCAATCCCATCCTCGTCTTCATTCCCAAATTTGCCTTGATAAGGACGGACACCACTCAGTTCCTGGATTTTCTCGAAGATTGGGCAGAATATATCAGTGTCATAATTTGATCGTTTGTCTTGAATGACCGAGACCAGCCGCTCGAAACCCATCCCAGTGTCGACGTGTCTCATAGGAAGTGGTTTCAATGATCCATTGTCTTCCCGATTGAATTGAATGAAAACATTGTTCCATATTTCGAGTACATCGGGGTCATCTTGATTGACCAGATGAGCTGCGTTCCTCCCCCCTATGCGATCGTAGTGTATCTCACTGAATGAGCCTGAGTGTTGAATGGCATTGAGGGAAGTAATGGCAACTTTACTTGCCTACAAGGACCGCATGGACCAGTTGCACCCATTTCTGATCTAGAATGAATGCTTGCTTGCTCACGAAAGCATAACGACCCTACATACCCCAAAAGTTATCCTTGGCATTTCCAGGTATGATGTGATCCTCTGGAACGCCCTGTGCTAACCAGATGTCCTTGGCCTCTAAATCTGGCTCAAGGTTATTCTTTGGGTCTCCCTCGAAAAAGGTAACATAGAGGCGGTCCTCGGGTAATCGATACACTTTGGTAAGGAGCTCCCATGAGTAACCGATGGCCTCCTTCTACGTGAAACGCGATAATAAGAAGAGCATAACGTAGGAGTTGGATTGAAGCGACCTTGAAATAATCACCGAACGACCAGTTTCCGAGCATCTCGAAGAATGTGTGATGATACGAGTCCTTGCCAACATCATCAAGATCTGGATATGTTATTGGGATCAAAGATAATACAGTGATTTTCATCGCAACAACGTACCGTTGTGTTTTCCACCAGCTCTGATGCATTTTTGAGAGTTGAACGCGCGCTTGAGTTTGGAGTGTTCAGAACGGGGGTTAACTGTTCCCAGAAATATTGATTTGTACTGGAAGCAAAATCAGAGAAACAAGAGACAAGATAACGTTGGGTGATCAACCTGGTTCATACCGGCATTGGTAAAGAGGAGAGTAGGATCTTCATAAGGGATGGTGGATGAGGAAGGAACGAAAGAGTGCTGCTTGGAACGGAAATATTGGAAAAAGGCAGCTCGAACGTTCTGGGAGGTCCAATGGCCAGTGTATGGCTGATGGGACATGGGAGTTGATAGTCTAGGGTGCGAGCAGAGGATAATCTTACGAAGAAAGGACATATCTGACTCAAGCGGCAAATGCCGCAGATAAGAAAGTCACATGATGCAGCATTTTTTTTTTTTAAATCAACAATTTATTACACGGAGCGCGTAGGCAGACCGTGGTAGCTACTTTCGTAACTACGTACATGAGACAAGAGACAACATGACAGAAAGAAGAGAAAGACAAAGAAAAAGAAAAAGGAAAAGAAAAAAAGAAGACAAGAATCAAACTAATCGTCAAGTAGAGATGAGGAAAAAAGACACAGAACTACTTAAATAGAAAATAAACTATCATTGAATGCAAATGCACTCGGATTAGTGTTCAAAAACATAACAAAATGTTTCAACGTGTCTCTTCTAGGGTTCCAATACCCATTGAATCTTTTGCAATCGTAAAGAATATGTCTCCTTGACTCGATTGGATACTCGTTGTATGGGCATGAAAATTCCATGTTAGGGAAGAATCGAAGTCTGTACTCTCCGATGGGTGCATGATTAGTGATTGCTCTGGTAGCTCAAGCACATAATGAATTAGAGTGGCCAACTAGTTGTAGCCATGGACCTCCTTTAGTGTAGGAAGGTTTGACAACATTGAGGTCGTCGTCAAGTAACTTGAGGAAGTTTTTGCCTTTCCCTTCAGATGCTTGGAACATCATCTTCCAAAGTTTGATAAGTTCATTGCTGTCGAACTTCTTGCAAAATTCCCAAGAGATTTTGCTTGGGTAGGAAGGTGTAACCACAAAGGACTTGGAGTCTTTGTCTACTTCGTGGTGGAGTCTCTATTTGAGTCTACTAGGACATTCCCAGAACTCAATAGAATTGGAGTCGTTAGCAATGAAGAAATCCCGAAGATTGTTGAGAATTGCAGCAGAATGAATTTGGAATGGATGCGAACCAGGATCAAAAATTTTCTTGGCCACATGAATGGAGTCCGTAACGACGACGATCTTGGAGACATTATTCAAAGAACATGCTTGGTTGATGCCACACCTTATAGCAAATAACTCCACCTCAGAACTCGTTACAAAGGAAGTGTGATGGACGGTCTTGATGAAAGGGCAGTTGGCTGAATGAATATGCGTGATGGACATGGCAATATCATTCTTGATGCTTGCATTGGTTATAACCAAGGCAGTATTTGGAATCGAAGAGTTTCGTAGAACCATTTCATCAAGTTCTTGTGCGCAATGATTGTTTTTTTCTTTTTCTTTTTTATTAGCTAAATTAAAAGAAAAATGATTAGAAAAATTGTCAATAATATGATGACCTGGAGCAAATTCAGGATCGAGAGGAGAAAAAGAAGGAAAAATTCCATAAGATTTGAATTTCGAATCGATAAGATGGCCTTTGGTTAGAACTTTTTGTCAGTTAGTCAAAGAGCCCATGTTGTGAGAATTGAACTGGTGAGGAGAGTCGTCCAACAGGTTGTTCAATATGTGGTTTTTTGGAAGCTTGAAAGGACAAATTTGAGACCTTTTAGCGATTTTTTGAAGATGAGATTTGACTGGGATAAGTCCAGCCAACGCTTCAATTCCTTCTAAAGGCAATGTTTTGAATGCCCCCAGTATCCAAATAGCAGCTCTTCTTTGCATCTTGTTGAGAGCTTTCATGTGATAAGACATCAGGGCTCTGTTGTGGAACCATAATTGAAAGCCATATAAAGCTATCGGAAGGGCACAACATCTGTATAGAAGATGTTTTTGAAGAGGGTTGATGCCTCGAGACGAATTTCCAAGGAGCTTCATGCACTTGACCGTTGATATTGCTTTATTGGCGTAATAGTCGATGTGCTTGTGGAAAGATAGTTTTCAATCAAAGATAAACCCCAAATATCTCCACAAGTCTTTGGGTTGTAGTGTTGGTCCCCCGAGTGGAGAAAGATCCAAGGGAGGAGGATTGAAAACGCCTTGAGATCTACTAAAATGGAAAATTTCAGTTTTGGAATGTTCGATAACGAGACCAAAACTGTCAAGAAGTTTAGAAAGAATATTATAACTGCAAAAAAGATGCGAATTAGAAATATAGAAAGATTTGTCTTGAACAATGAAAAGACCATCGTCGACAAAAGACAGAATAGAAATCGGAATATTGAGATTTTTAAACCTATTTTCTAAGATGAAAAGAAGAGGAGAAAGATAAAGCGAAGAAAGAATAGGGGATAATGCAGACCCTTGTCCAACCCCAACGTTTACTTCAAAAAGAGGAGATAAGAAATTGTTCCAAAGATATTTTGTACTTCTTTGAGTTAGATAATTCGAAAAGAAGGAAACAACTTTAGGATCAAGACCAGCTTTCTCAAGAATAAGAACGAGGAAGCGATGGTTCAAAGAAGGAAAAAATTGGGATATGTCGAAAGCTAAGGAGCTAGTGGCTTTTCCCTTGGCCCAACCCGACCGAACAATGTGGGTAAGCGCAATGCCAGCATCTGCAGTGGATTTGAATTTAAGACCTCCAAGTTGGCTTGGATGGATGAAGTTGTTGAAGGCAACAGTGAATTGGAGTCGTTCGGCAATTACTTTTTCTATGAGTTTGCCTAGAGTGTTGAGGAGGACAATTGGACGAAAGGCCTTCGGGTTATCATATGACAATTTGTTCAGCTTTGGTATGACAACCGTGATAAATACTTTGAAATATCTAGGCCAATGTCTGAGGTTAATGCAGGCATCAGCAATATTAATGACTTTGGAAAGACAGACGTTGTTCTTGACAATGATTTTCCAATGACGCCATGTCAGCCTATCTGGTCCAGGTGAAGATGAGTCAGCACATTTGCTAATCGCTGATAAGAACTCAGATCTAGAAAAAGGACCCCAATTCTGAGACGGTTTTTGTGCAAGTTCATTAAGAATTTTGACATCAACTTGACGATGAAGTGCTGTGTTGAAAGTACTGTGTAGAGCATTCCATAAACTCTCGGGGGTGAGACAAGGGTGATCGTTGTGTTTGATGGCCTCAATCGCAGGGAGTTTTCTCTTCTTGACCCAATTCATCAATTCCCATGGGCCTCGACTCTTGTTCGCAATTTCATGGATTTTATCATCGAAGAACGTTCACTTGGCATTCTTAACTGCCAGTTTGAAAGACTTCCAGTTTTCGTGACTTCTCTCCGACCTGTATGTACTGAGAGCACTTCTACAAGATTCCGACCACCATTGCTTAGAATGTTTGGAGGATCTAGATTTCTTAGCATTTTTGAACCACATTTGTTCGACAATTACGCTGAGTTGATTGACAATCTGATCCAGTTTGTTGATGCCTTCGATATTAGATGTGTCCAATTTGCTGAGATTTGAAATAACATCCTTGATGAACTCAGTTTCTTGTTCGCTGTTTGGGGATATAGTGAGTTTGGATGTTTGAATGGTTTCTTCAAGGATGGGAATGTCGATGATGAGAGGCACGTGGTCTGAAAAGAGATGCCATTCAGGTAAAATGGAATGATTGTCCAGTTCATCAAAACCGTGCTGGAGAAACATAAGGTCGATAATGGAGTTCAATTCTCCAACAGTATCTGAAAATCTAGTAGGACCTGGATTAGTCGGGGAAGAGAGAGAGAGGTCAAATGAATCTGCTATCATAATAAGATCGTCACTCATAAAAGCATGAAAAGGAAAAGATGGGTCCCATAAACTGTCTCTGATGTTAAAGTTGCCCATCATAAGGAGAACATTGTTAATATTGACTTCAGTACCCTTAAGATACTTTAAAGCCAAATGTGAAGAGTCTGAATAGACATTCAAAATATAATAACAAACACAGTTGTTGAAAAAAGATATGAGACAAACGTCACGATGATCAAAAATATGTTTATGGAGAAGAAAACGCAGAGAAGAAAGGCAAATGTTAATGTACGTGATAACTCTTGGAGAGTCATCGGTGCTTGGAGATGATCTTGCAAAAGTGGTCCAGTTCAGATGATGGCAGATGCCTATTAAGGGTTTCCCGTCGCAGTTTGAAGAACAAGGAATTTTTCAAATTTCAGACCACAGAGGTTCTTGGATTAGAATGATATCGAAATGATTTTGAGTTTCGAGTATTGAGTTGAGGATGAGGGAATTCTTGCGAACGTTTTGCGAGAAAATCCTAAGGTTGTGCACAATCATTAGTTGGGATTGGTGTTCACATCGGAACGAAGCGATTTCGACCTGTTCTCATGGATCTCAGTATACTTTTTAACATGCCACTCACGATTGAATCAATGTCTCCAAAATGGACAATGAACGGAGTCAGCTTGGTAATCTCCTTTACAATTGGAGCACTTGAACGAATGAGGGCAAGGTTCGCCCTTCTTGGTTTCAAGTCTTGGTGGGTTGGTTTTATCGTTAGCCTTGCAACACCAACCAAACTCTCTGTGATGTTCTGACTTGTGAGGGCCATTGCATTTCACGCATTTTGCTCCCTGAATCCTGCACGACATGGTGGCGTGACACATGATGCAGTATCATTGCAAAACATGTGTGCATTTACATGAAATTCCAAATTTATTTAAGAAGCTAGATCAGTCTAGAACATCGCTTCTTTCCTTAGTACCACCATCTTGTATAGTAGCGCCTAGCAGAAAAATTGCAAATAAAACCATTCTTAGTCAGAAAACATTCCTAACACTGAAGACATACAGATTTACAACACTTGAGAGAGTTCCATTATGAATACTGGTAACTCTACATGGGGCTACTCTAGTGAGTATGGCAGCTCTCAGTCATTTATAGACCATGCAGTCAGAATAGAAACCAGTAATGAATTATAGGCTCCTCCTAGTGCAAATATTAATGAAAACTAATGCTTTCTCCAACAGTTATTCTCTACAACTCTGATTTTTTGAAATCAACAATTGATTACACAAAGTGCATAAACAGGCCATAGTAGTATGAAATAATGAGAGGAAAGAAACTGAAAAGAGAGAGAGAAGAAATAAAAAGAGAGAAAGATACAAAAGTATAAACTATTTAAGTGTCATATATCAAGTCCACCTATTCTAAAGATATGTTCCCATGGTAGTGTGGTTATTACAACATCTCCAAGACAAGCCTGTCTTCCATGACAGCCATCCTTCTTGTAACATGTCTTTACAGTGTTGATGCAACAATCTGGATATCTAGTCTTCTATAACAGGAATACTTCTATTGAACTTAGTCTTCCATGGCAGAGTTCTCCTATCTGACTTCTGTCAGTATTCTACCACTGAAACCTCTGCTTGGGACAATACACTAAAACCCTAAGTACCTTCTATATTTCTAACTTGTATATAAGACTAGTAGTTATATTACAATTCACTAGTCTGATAATCAGTAAAGATAACTCTTATTGAACTTGATCTCTAGTATTCAACAGTGATACACCAAATTAGTACTTACTTCAATCTCAGACTTCATCTACTTATCTGAAGTTGCAACTAAGTAGCAGATAGACAGTGTAGTACATAAGCTAAAGCCAAGGTTATTTTAACAAGTCTGCATCACCAAGCTTATTGCATGGAGTTTCCATACTTTATGTATTTCTAAGCCAAATCCTATAGACTTTCGCCTTCTGATGTGAACCACATCTGATACTAAGAAATATTATCTTGGAAGTAAAAAATATCTGGATCATCTTGCAGAAAATTAATAATATTACTTAATATCCATTTCTAGACATATGTTTTCTCTTTAAGGAAAAATAATGATATTCTCTTATAAATATATAATTTGTGGTAACTTATACACATAAAGAGTTAGTGTTCAATTATTTGTTCAATATATACTTCTCCTTTCAAATAAGATAATAAGATTGCCATTTACATTGTTAATGTTGTGGCAATGGATAAGTCAAGATAGCTTATTAGATTAAGTAGAGAAATTAACTCTCACAAAGATAACAAGAAAAACTCAACAAGAAGTTCTTGCTATATTTTTATACTATATATATATAGTCTATATACATCTAGTTCTATCTTACTCTAGTATATGTATTTACAATGTTATTTTCATACTATATAATTAAGATTACATACTTTTTTATTACCCAGAAAAAAAATAAAGAAAATTTTGAACTCTGAGGCTTAAAAATATATTTGTCATTGTTATATGATTACATTCTTCTTTTTTACTAAATTTCTAAGAAGTTTAACTTAGATATACTGTGTTACAATACTAAACTTGGCTTAGGTTACAACTTAGACAAAGACTTGAGTAAAAGAGAAAATAATAATCAATTGGTAAAGTATAATAATACAGAACTATATTTACAACTATATACTTAATAACTGTTAGGGAAACTGGATGGAAAAGCAAGGCACTTCAAATCTCCAGAAAATCCTAAGTTTACTATCTAAGAAATACTAATTATATACTTACCTCCAAGAAATTCTAAGAGAATAGAATAGAAATTTCTAAAGGTGACAGCTACTCTATATAATAATAGATATATTCTAATATATCAGTATTTTGTTTACATAAGCAGGGAATGATAACACTCAAGTAATCAAGAATAGTTCAAAATAAAGAGACTAAATTGGAAAAGAGCCAGAATACTTAGCAAGTGCTTCCAAAGCATGGAAAAGCAGATGATAACAGACTATAGAAGACTACAGAGTATTACAGAAAAGTAAGGAAATACAGGAAAGAAAAGTTAGATAACATATTCAGATAGTTAGAGATATTTGTATACAGCTTCAAGGGGTCCAGAGTATAGAAAAGCAAACAAGTAGATGAGTGTAAATGTTGGAAAGAGTTACAAATCATGAATCAGCAAAAAAATGCAAAAAAGAAAGGTCTTGGAAGAGCAAGTTCCTGTAAGAGGACAGTTAACTTGTCAAACTTACAAAGTTTGGACCCAAGTTTCTTTTAGTTTTCTTTTCATTTTATTTTTCTTCTTTTTTTTTCTTTTCTTTTAGTTTCTGGGAACTGAGGTTAGGGGTTAGTGTGACATAATGGTTACACTGTCACATGAGACATGACACAGTCACCATAATAGTCACAAGTCATAAGGTAACAATAGAAAAATATAGAAGGTTCTGAAAAGATAACATTATACAGCAGGTTTAACACATGGTTGTTATAAGACGAGAGGGTGGACAGACTTTAGGTAGGGTTAGGGTTAGGACAGTAGTAATTATTAGTCTACAACAGACAAAGGGTTAGGAGATAGGCACGTGACCTGGAAGTCATGTGATAGAGTCTAGAGCGGTCTGGAAGGACTTAGGGTCTAGAAGGATCGGGAAGAGTCTAAAGTTGGAGTTAGGGTTAGGAGATGACGTCAAGGGACATGGGTTCCTCATGGTGTACACATAGTGTGCACATGTACAGCGGAGATTAAAGGTATGACGTCAAGGCACATGTAGGAAGCATGGTGGCCTTATGGAAAACACATGTGGATGAGTAATAGGACATGAGGATGGACATGAGGTAGACACATTG
>JAJOHK020001085.1:0-16115 GCA_022457215.2 Leucocoprinus gongylophorus
CGTCACTTTGTTCTAGTTCCTTCTACTTCTCCCGTGATCAGTCTCGTGACTACGCCATCAAGTTGTGACAGCGTGACTGATAACCCCTAACCCGAGTTGTTCTAAAAATAGAAAATTAAAAGAAAAAGAAAAGTAAAGTAAAATAAAAAATGAAAAGGAAAAATAAAATAAAGTCCACCGTCAACGATCTTGACATTTAGGGTAGGATGCACAGTAGTGAGCATGGACCATGAGTAGTAGTATATAAGGTAGACTACTTTGTACTAGAAACTCTATCAAGTTCTCTTGTGTTACTCAATACAAGAGTTGTCTTACTGCTTAACAATTACTACTTCTAGCATAGGTATTTTCTCAGCATCAATGTCACATCTTGATTGTTTAAAACATAGGTTATGTTTCTCTACTATTTTCAAGAATCATATAGTCCTTTATTTGAGTTCTTTTCTGGCCTTGATGCATATAACAAAGTCATACATATAATTTGCTAACACTCTTTTATATAAGAGTTCTTGGAATATACTGTTTATTATTCTTTTGAATATTCCTGGCAAATTGCATAACTTAAAATATATCACTTTTAGTTTAAATAGTCCCTTGTTGGTTAAAAACACAGCCTCTCATTCATCTCCTTCCTTGATCTGTACATTGTTGTATTCCTAGATAAGATTCAATTTATTAAAGTACTTGGCATTCTTGAGCTTGTAAATTACTTCACTAATTAAGGATAATGATGTCTTGTTCTATATACTAGTTCAATTTCCAGTAATCTTGTACTAGTTATAGAGATCTATTTTTCTCTAAAGTGTAAAAACATGGTACTGTATATTGTGAGCTTGATTCCATACTTATTGAATAAGTCTTATCTTGAGCTATTCTTCCAATTATTGATTTAGTGCTTTATTCTCTTTGACTATCATTGTATAAGCCTTTGCATTTAGTTTTTTTGGTGCATTTTCCATAAGATTGATTTTGTGGTCCTATTCTTTCTATTTTGGTAATTTTTTGAATTTCTTTTTGTTGAACAAATATGTAAATAGTCAAATATATTCTAGTAAATTTTTTAGATTTATCAGATTCAGTTTCTTGCCTATTTCCTGTTGTCCTTTATTTGTGTCTTCCATTGACTGTAATCTCTGTGTTCTTGATATGAATACAATATCTTGGTGTTGTATTTTACATTCTTTCAGACATCTTGTAAACCATATTGTTCCTATATTCCAATTTATGTCTGGGTTATATTTAACTAATCAGTCATATCCCAAAAACATGTTCATGCTGTTTAAATACATGACTACTGTATCAATTCTTTCTATGTGTCCATTGATTTCTAGTTCTAACTTGTTACTTCTCCATTCTTAGTACTATCTACATTGAAAACCTCAAATGATCTGTCTATTAGTTCTGTCTTTCTTCTTTCTTCTTTCACTAGTTGCTTTTTGATTCCAGTGTAGGTGCATTCTGAATTTACTAGTACCTTTAACTGTAGTTTTTTTCTTTTTGGTGTTTTTACATTTATACATATGTTTAGTTTTCTTTCTTTATTGTCTCTTCAATGAGGAATAATATATCAATTTAGGAATTTACTATATACAGAGGTTTGTTATATCATGCCTACTCCAAACCTCTAACAAAACTCACTTGTTTGTTCTTGTTTTCATTATCTAAATCCTCCTATACACTTTTGTTTTTCATCTTCTGTCTTGTTCTGCAGTCTTTTGCTAGGTGTCCTACTTTGTCACATTTGTAGTACTTTCTCATCTTTTATTCTTAAACTTTCCAATCTTCTTAAGTATCTCTCTGCCTTCATATACAATTTCTGTTTCTATTCCATAGTCATATTGGCTTTTGATGAATTTATATCTTTATCCTACTGAGATAATCACCACCTTTCATTTCTTGAGTGTTTCCATTACTGTTATAGGCAGATATCCTAATATAGTCTTGATAATATCACTTTTAATGTTATTTTTTAATAAAAAGATTGCATGCATATTGTATATTTCAGCCTTTATAGCCAATACTTCAAATTCAATCATGAAATCTGCAATGCATTTCTCTCCTTGCCTGAATATCTTGATCTTTTACTTGGTATCTGCTGCCTTACTTTTGTTGCTAAATGCTGTCTTCATTTCTTTGACAAAATCATTCCAATTCTAGGTATTTTTTTCTTCCATCTGATCTATTTTCTTCTATATATATATTTTTGTGATGCTCTCCTCCAAGTTGGGCTAGTATTGTAGTTATTTGTTATTAGTTGCTATAACTCATGTTACATTCTTAAGCTTGGCTCAGGTTACAACTTAGGCAAAGACTTGAGTAAGAGTATCAAATGAGTCAATTGGTAAATCATAAAGATACAGGATAATATCTACAGCTATATATATCTAATGACTATAAGTGATATAAAAGACATTCTTGAGGAAGAAATGAGGAGAACATGATAAAGTCTTTACTACTACATGCTTATCCTAAAGGCTATATATTATCTATAAGATTAATATATACAAAATATATTATCTATAAGATTAATATATACAAAATATATTATATAATATTATTGTCCCAGAATCTTTTATATCCTTCCATGTGTCACAAGTGTGACACCTTGTTAAGGGATATGTGTATAACAGTTGTAATAGTTACATGTAATGTCACACTTCTAACTCCAACTCTAAGTTCAAATAAGAAAATAAATGGGAAAAAATAAAATAAGAAAGAATAAAAAGAAAAACAAAGTCTCTCATCTTCAATTCTGACAATATGTCCATAAATGTTATAGTTGAATCACCTAGACTTCCTATCTTTGTTATAGTTATTTTTTGCTTTTCCAATGTTTATAGATTACTCTTTCTTTATCAATCTGATCTTATAATCTTGTCTATTCTTTGTGAATTTATATTCTTGTCTAACTGATGTAATAGCTATCTTTCACCTTTTAAGTGATATTAGTATTGCAATAGATAGGTATCCTAATATCTTGATAATATTATCTCTGACATTCTTTAACAAAAATATAGTATAAGTGTCATTGGTTTCAGTCTTTATAGCTAATACTTTGAATTCAATCATAAAATCAGTGGTGTGTTTCTGTTCTTGTCTAAATGTCTCAACCTTCTATTTAGTATATACTGTCTTGTTTTTATCACTGAATGCTATCTTGATTTCTTCTACAGAATTGTTCTAATTTTAGATATTGTTATATTTTTTAATTTGGTTAATCTTCTTCTAAGTATAAATACTAGCTGCTTCTTCTCTAAATTAGGCTAATATCACTGTAATCTTGTTGTCTATTGCTATAACTCTATTACTCTTAAAGAGCAATTATATGTCTCTTTACCAATCTTTAAACTTTGTTTGGTCTCCATCAAACTATTCTGGGTCTGAGACTATATTCTATGGTATCAGTATCTATCTCTAGTATTATTTATGCTGGTACTACTAGTGTCTGTACTCTGGACATACTACTTGATACTATCTTTGCAGTTTTAGTTTCTTTGAAGGCATTTTTTTCAGTAATCCTCAATAATTCTAGTATTTCTTCTAGTGTCTTAATATTACTAGCTTTCTATCTAGTTGTCAGGTGTGGTTCACACTGGGGTTGAAAGTTCACAAGATAGACTCAAAGATGTATAGACTTGTAGAATGACCTTGGCTTCAGCTTATATACTGTGCCATCTATTTGCCACATGATTGGAACTTCAGATGGAAGGAAGAAGTCTGAAATAGGAGTGAGTACAGATGGGTGTGTCACTGTTGAACACTGGGGATTGAGTTCAATAAGAATTATCTTTGATAATTATCAGACTAGCAAATTATAATATAATTACTAGTCTTATATACAAAGAGATATTATAGAAGATGCTTGGAGTTTTAGTGGTATAGCTCTTATTACTCTGAGCAGAGGTTTTAGTGTTGAGAAACTGACAGGAGCATGACTCTGTTATAGAAGACCAAGTTAGATAGGAGTATTTCTGTTATAGAAGATGGAATATCTAGATTGTTACATTACTGCTATAAGAGTATGTTGCAAGAAAGATGGCCACTGTAAAAGATAGGCTTTTAGGTTAGATGTTGATAAGCAGTATCACTATGGGAATGTATTTTCCAGATGGGTAGACTTGGTATATAACATTGGTTTTATTTATCTTATATGTTCAATAGTCTAACCACAATGGTGTCTTGATGTATCTTTAATATTATAATCATTATGGTCTTCTAGTAGCCTAACTATTATGCACTCTTCTTTTATAAGGTTAGTATTATGATTTTAAGCTTGGCTTAAATTGCAACTTAGGCAAAAACTTGAGAAAGAATAAAGATGATAATTAATTAGTAAAATGTAAGAATATAAGCTTGTATCTACAACTATATATACCTATTAAACACAAGAAAGTTGTTATAACTTAGATCTCAAAGATAAGATAAAAGTATATTCTTGTATTGAGTAATATTATAACTCAAAAGACTTTAAAGTAAGTTAATACAAAAGAATCTTGTATTGGGTAATACAAGGGAACTTGATGGAGTTCCCAGTACAAAGTGTCTATCTTATATATACTTGGCTAATGGTCCATGCTACACTAAACTTAGCCTACCCTAAAGATATATATATACTACATGCTATTAACATATGAACTAATGTCATTGTTTCAGGATCTTTTATAATATTTTCTGTGATATATGATTATGTGACTGTGACAGTGATATGTGACTGTCATACTAAATCCTAACCCTAAATGAAAGAAAATAAAAATAAAATAAAGTCCAATATTTACAACTTTAACAAATAATATAAGAAAACTTAATAGAGTTAAAAGTACAAGCTAGTCTACCTTATATATATATACTTCAGACTGTAGTCTATGTGCATACTACAGCTAACCTATCTTAAAACCCATATACTTTCTATAAGACTAATATATTATTGCTATATTATATAATATAATTTATTCCAGAATCTTCTACAACCTTTTCTATGTTATGTGATTGTGTGACTATGTATAATATTATATTATACTCTTTGCTTAAGTTCAAAATAAAGAAAAGTGAAAGTGAAAACCAAAAATAAGATAAATGGAAAAATGGAAAAAATAAAATAAAAAGAAATAAAATAGAATAAAGTCAAGTCCACTGTTTACAACTCTAACAAAAGTGGAATAGCATTCTAAGAAGATAATGAGAAAAGAATAAGGAAAGTATAAAGAAGCTTACTACTACATAAGACACTAACTAATACTATATAAGGAAAAAACATAGTAAATATGAGTCAGAGAATGAAATAGTCTCTACATATATTCAAAGTATATTAGATATGAGAAAAACATCTGAAAAACATAAGATACCAGCAATTATAACAACTTTGCCTAGTTTCTCTAACAAATATTATCTATGAAAGCTGTTATACTATCAGTATTTATCAAGCTTCTTAGAATCTCATTTAATTTTTCAGTTATTTATGTACTTATATTACTATCCTCTTCTTTTCATTCTTCTTAACTACAAAGAAGACTAACAAAGTCTGTGATAACTGTGACAGTCTAATATATCTCTTTTAGAGTTAATCTTATAGGAACTGTTTCTTCTATACTTCTTCTCTCTTAATTCACAATAATGGGTATTTTTGCATGTTATCACAAAATAAACTACTCACTTATTTGTGATATCTGAACCTTGGATGCACTCTCAGAGGTTTAGGAGTGATTCAGAAGTTCAATAATGATAACAATGATGATTAAGATCAATATAGATAATAAAGGATAAAGATTGATGTAAATTGATGTTGTTAAGTCTGAGATCTAGTCCTCAGACACAGAGGTATATATACAAAAGAGTAATAGTCTGTGCACAAGCTGTTGCCATCACATGATCAAAACTCATACCTGATAGGAGCTGGTTATTCGAAAGTACTACCATAAACCCAACTACAGGAACAAGTCAAGTTTATATATAGAGATAATTTAGGTTTTACTCCAGGTTTACATAAACATTGATGTTATTTTACTGTTAGACAATTCCTGGATGAAAGTAGACTGTCAAAATTGCAAGAAGTGGACTTAGTTCTTTTCCATTTTCTTCCTATTTCCTATTTTCCTTTTGATTTATCTTTCCTTTTCTATTTTTTGCACCTAAGGTTAGGGTTAATGATGGCATGGGTCACATGGCACAGAAGAAGATTCTAGAAGGATGATGTCACACCATATGCAGACCTCATAGCTAACATATGATTATTTAGGGTAGGCTAGAAATAGCTAGCACAGACTATGAGGATTCAGTATATAAAGGTATACTAGTCTGTACAGAGTTCTCTATCAAGTTCTCTTGTGCTACCACAATACAAGGTTGCCTCTTAATCTGACTTTAAGGGCTCTGAGTCATAACATAAACTATTATATATATGTCCAGACATTGGGAGGTATGTACAACACTAGATGACCTATAAATAAAATTCATCATGCCCTCCAACATTATTCCTGCTGCTTCCATTGTCAGTCACTGCCACTCATCCTTTTCGAGAGCTATTACCACTTTACATTTTCCTTCCAGAAGAAGGAAAGATAAAAGATGAACATTTTGACAGAAGGAAAGTTTGTTGGAATAACTGGATACAGAAGTGTATATGGTAAAACCTCTCTAGATTCAGAAATAGGCATCATTCATATGATTGTTGGCTAATGGTGTAAATATATCTAGTCATCATCTATGTCTACAAAAACTTGATAAATTACTCCACTAGAAGTGTTCAACTATCCACCATGAATTTGGCAATTGTTACTTTCTCTATCCTCAACTACAACTTCGGTATTTATCTACTACACCAAAAGACTCGTGTAGTGAGTGAATAAGACTATGCCTCAGAACACTTATCATCTTCAGCTGAGACTAATGTTCTTTTGAGAAGTAGGAATTCTTGGATATGAAATATGAATATCACCTTGACTTTGCTATTTTATACTATAATCACACCACAGCTATTCTCAATCCCTAAGTTACATGTTATACTAGCTCATTTGACATACCCTGAAGTTGTTGCATGTATATATGAACTGTGTAAAATAAGCATTTCAGTTGTTACATCCACTGCTCCCACTACTTTCCTGATATGGTCACACTCAAGCCATCTGAATCCCATACAAGGAATGATAAGCCAACCAAATCTCTATGTTGCTCAAATTGAGTATAGGGTACTAAATGCTGCACTGAAGTACAAAATATTGCCAAGAGAATGCAGAAATCAGCAAGTTCTGCAATTTAATCCTCCACACAGGCAAGAATTGCCCATAAGGAGAGAACTTATGTGACACCAACATCTGTCACCTTGAATATGGAAAAAAATGATAATTCACCTGTCATCAAAATCTTGGTACACTACTTAATGGATAGTTTTTCGTTACATACATTGGTCCAATTACTATATAATTTATACCTTCAGGATGTTGAAATTCAAACTGAGTTAAATGATCCCATCAATTTGATCAGGTTGTCAATTTCAAGGAATAATGATTGCATTAATTTGGATACCTGGTTTCTGGCATGTTCATCTTTATCACCAGTTCCGAATACAATGTGAGTGGTATCGAGATTATTATGACCTTGTTCTATGCTCATGCTCAGCTCACAGAACTCATATGTGGATATAGCTACTGATGGAAATGTGGATCCATGAGTGACTAAGAAGTATTGATATCATCTCAGGCTATAATTCAATCCAAGCCACTTCAAACAATAAATATGCAGAAAAAGACAAATATAAATTGGTAGTAAACATGTACGAATCCCTTACTGTTGATCTATCCAATTTACATCCACCAATGGCCCTCAATGCACACATTTTTGGCTTTCACATAGTCTCTTGCAAATATATACCCTCATATGCAATTTTCATGACTGTGTGGAACAATTTCATGATGCAACATGAGTTGGGGTGAATAGTGATTGAATGTCACAACTGTTGTATGAATGGCAGAAATTTATGAGTAATACATGGCCCTTCCTCTTCTCCAATCCTTGACATTCCTATGTCTTTCAGAAACCTTGGAAAGTCTCAAATAATTTTGCTTACATGTCTTGTAGTTGAGTCAAAATGCTAACAGCCAAGGCAGATTTTCCAATACCAGAGAATCCCCTTATTCATATTGTGGCTGCTGGTATTCTTGATCTCAGTTTCAATTGCTCATAGGATGTCACTACAGAGTATCTGGTAAATAGAATATGTGCTGGGCCTAGTGATTCCTACCTTGATGATCCCAGTCTCAGGAAAATGAGTATAAATAAATTCCTGCAACCACTTGAATTGTAGATTTACAATATTAGATGTCCTAGACATATGAAATAATATGTCTATTCCAAATATGAATCTCAAGGATTGAGTGCTTTAGGAGGATGAGGGTATGGTCAATTGTTCCTATTTCCCTTGTCTTCAGTAAAATATTTCAGCATCACTTCCATTTCTACATACTCAGTGCTGGAGACCATGAGTGGTTTGTATGAATTGCAGGATATGGTAAAAGATAGAACATCAAAGCAACAAGAATAGAATGGGTGACTAGTTATGTCACAGTAATAGTCATATACTATACTTGAACGAGAATGAAGTACTATGACAATCACAACTCTTGTATCTTCATTTGTCTGACAATGTCTAGTGGTATAACAACCATTGTGAGTTACTTGAATAACTGACACAAGACACTTACTTGGGCTTTAACTATATCATGCAAATCAAGATGATCCTGCAAAACTTCTTCAAATACTTCATTAACAATTGAACCACCCATTCACTCATACATCTACTTTACCTTGTCCTCTAGTTGTTGTCAGAGGTTGGCAAGGGCCAATGCACAGCCACTCACACTTGATGACAACATCGCCTTGATTACATCCTGGACCCGCTTTATCACATGCAGTCTAAGAAAGCTTTTGAACTGCTATTGACCATCAAAGCTTCATGAAATGATTGGTTGAATGAGCATGTTGTAGTTGTCTGGGTCATCAGTAGCATGAAGAAGCTCCTTCACTTTCCCAAACAACTCCTTCTAATGGCCATTCATCAGACTGTCTACACATATCTTCCCATTCTTCGTGTTAAGAAAGCTGATGTTGTATATGTCATGTTCTCTCATGATATAACCTGCCACACATCTGAGGTTCAATAGCAGTAGATCACTGGTGACAAATCCCTCTACAGTCAAATAATATACTTTCATAGCTTGAACAAGTTTAGCTATCAATATCGAGCCTCAGTCCAAGAATGACTCAAATGCCCTCAACAGATGTTGAGTCTCAGTCTATAGTAGTATTAGATGTCCATCATATCTCTGATTAAAAATACAGGAAACTACTTTTGTGAGTCTGTGATTATCTCCCTCAATCAACTCCTTCCAAGATTGTCTGTTATCCTGAATATACAGATCAGTATCCCTCATTGTAGACAGCTTAGGACTTATCCTATCCATGGCTTTCCACTCGTAGAAATAATAAGCCAGTAGCCCAACATCATCCAAGCTTGCAAAGTCGAGTTTCTATGAATTTGTCAATGAATAGTTGGCAAACATCCTGATATGGTAGGAATTATACATTTGCTATTTCAGAAACATGCCTTATTTGAAGAGAAGGGGTTTTGAAAGAATTGTGCTCTGAAGATTGATCAGCCATCATCAGCATTCTATATTGAATTATTATACCAAGGACATCAGGACAACAACATTCACAGCACATAATGAAATCCCAGATTGTCTTGATATGCTTATGAGCATTGGTATGATTGTCTTCCAGTAACTCCAGTTGTGAATAATACCTTTCTTCCAATCTGATAAACCTTTGTTTCTATTCAGGCAACTATGGAGACAACAAAATGTCAGCCAATGAGGAAAGACATGAAAAAAAGTTGCATACTATTCCTACCCAGGCTACAAAGAATGGCCAGAATCCTTCCAGGGTGCCCTCAAATTTTCCAATGACCTCCAGTGGCAGTCCCAAACCTTTGCACTAGTCAGATACATTTTTGTACAGGCCATTGTAAAATAGCTCATCCAGGAACATCAGGCATTTGCTAGGAGAGAAAGTCTTATCTAGAAATATATGAAGCAAGTGTAGGAAGGAGATCAATCACATGACTGCTGGTCTATGCATGAGAAACTTGCTTAGGTAAGTACCACTGCTTAGTACATCATTACTAAATAAGACTATTAGAAGACAATTACATAAGCTCAAAATAGCTGACCTTCCCAAGATAATATGGTCAATTTGTAAGCAGGTGTAGAAATGACTTCCCTTTCCTAGACTGTGATAGTTGCCATTGTTCTCGGCTTAGGGCAGGAAAGCAGCTTAGTAACAGTGATAAGTAAGCTTTGTGCTAAAAATAGATTGGTCGCTATTTTTAGACTACTGATCACTTGGTATCCAATTATAGCCATCTTATATAGTGTGTGAGAAGAATAGCTATTTTTGCTATCTTCTTAGTAATCAGCCATGCAGTAGCTTATCTGTTATGAATCAATGCTCAAAGGATTAAGCAAAGAAGCAACTCTGGTATTGAGTAACACAAGAGAACTCAATAGAGTTCTTAAGACAAAGTGGTCTACCTTATATACTATTACCTATGGTCTGTGCTAGCTACTGTGCACCCTACCCTAAATGACCATGAGTATAACAGGAGGCCAGCATGTGTTGTCTATGCTGTATGATGTTACTTTGTTCCAAAACCTTCTACTTCATTCTCCCAAGTCTCGTGATCAATCTTGTGACTATGTCATCAATTTGTGACTGATGTGACAGTGTGACGGATAAACCCTAACCCAAGTTGTTCTAAAAATAGAAAATAAAGGGAAAAGAAAAAGAAAAAGAAGAATAAAGTGAAAAGAGAAAATAAAATAGAGTCCATCATCCATGATCTTGACATTATCTGCCTCCAATAGCATTATCATCTCAAGTGATGGTGCTATTTTCAACATGTTTTGGCATGTATGTTAAAGGTACCTGATGAGTCTATATAAGACGAAATGGTGGTTGGGGGTGATTCTCCAACTGTTGTGCTAATTTCGTTACAACAAACCTTGCTTCGCTCACTTTGTTGCTTCTCCCACCCTAACCCTAACCTCAGACTAGATGGGTGCTATCAAAGACATGGTAGAGAGAGCAATATCATGTACATAGTACTAATGATTGCTAATACTTCTGGAATCATGCAGGAGACCAAGATGGGCATGTCAGTATCAGGAAAATAGGCATTCTCATTAATTCTGATTGTTATTGAGACACTCAATAGACGGAATAGACATATTCTAGGGTAAGAGTACAAAATATTAAAGATGCATATATTCATACTTTGTAATGTCTGATTATACTTCTAGAATATGGTGGTACAGAGGGTTCTGTCATACTAACAGTTGTTGTAGTGATCATATACTATAAACAGGTCTGTCAGCTGTGCTGATTATATGTGTGAATTCTGTTGTAATGCTCAATTATCAATATGAGCAAGATTCTATAGTTCATTGGTTCTACTCCTTATCTTCTGACCTCTATTCTATCTTTCTGCCCCCAATGTTTGATAAACTCAGTAATTTCAATATTCATAAAGAAACATTTATTGATGCATCTAGTAGCACTTGTAGTGGTATGAAAGATTTGAAAGATTATCAGACAACATTGTCTAACACCTCAGCTCTATAGGTATCAATATATTGTATGGAAGTAGTATTGCTGATGCTGCTCATGACTCATATGAAACTGAGTCATACAAATCTAGCTGTCTCAAAGGAACTCAAACGCAGCACATTAACGATATCACTGCCTGGACTACTTGTATAAACTAGTCACAGCAACATTACTTGCTATGGATGTGGGGTCCAGCTGGAGTAGAGAAATCTATGATTGCAAAATCTTGCACTAAGAAGACTGCAGAGAAGGGCAGGCTCAGCACATCATTCTTTTTCTCCCGTACTCAACATGTTAATGATCCCCTGTAGTTTTTCACAACTATTTCGCATCAGCTCAGTACAAAAATTAATGAGTACAGAAAGGCACTAGACCCAAGGATTCAGCACAATTCTGCTCTGCTCACTAAAGGGCTTGATGCCCAGTTTCGTGAACTTATCATCTAACTATTTCTGGAACTTGCAGAGCAAAATGTGGATATGGAAGATAAGATAGTAATTATCAATTGCCTTGATGAATACAATGGGGATCCTGTACAGAGCAAGATCATAGACCTTGTGGCCAAGTCAGTGATTGAGCACAGTGATGAGATTCCTCTTCTCTGGGCATTTTTCAGTTGTTCTGAATCTTATATCAATTGTGAATTCTCACCATACTCCAGATCTTATCTTTTTGCCAAGGTCAAGCTACCCATGTCAGTGAGTGATGATGGTGATATCAGACTCTACTTTTGTGACAAATTTTGTTCTCTTACCTCTGATGACACTGTGTGGTCTTCAGAAGATACCCTCAACATCCTTGTTGTGATGGCAGCAGTGCTGTAGATATATACTGCTACTCTAGTCAGATTTATCATGAATCAAGAAAATCTCCCTCAACAACAGCTAGACCATGTTCTTGAATTTCATTCACAGCAGATACAATCAAATACCAAATCAAGTGTCACAGCAGAGCTTGATGCATTCTATGGAATGATTATTAGTTAGATTTTCTCCAAGCATCTCCCCATTGTTCAACAATCACTCCTTATCCACTACATCACACCTGGGGCTGCCTTGCATATACTATACAATATTCAGGGCCTCACCTTAGAGGACTTGAAACATGCCTTGTCCAAGCTCTATTCTGTTTTTATGTTTATACTTAAGGAGAAAGATTGGAGAGAGCCATTTCCTGGATCTGGGCATATCTCCTTCTATCATGCATCCTTCATGTAATTTTTGCTTGACAAGACAAGATCAGGGGAATACTGGCTTGAGGATCAGTGTCACTACACTGCTTTGACCACCAAAGTACTGTGTCTTTTCAAAGATCTGTATATGATGAATGGAATTAGTAGATGAGAGAATTCCAAGACTATGAGAATAATATGATTTTTTCCTAGAGTACAGCTGTTTTCTATCCTAATACAATTCTAAGAATAATTACCCTTTGTCTCTAATTTTGGATATTATAGAAAATATTAGTACTAAAAAGGTATTCACCAAGTTAGACTTATGTTGGGGATATAATAATATACAGATAAAGAAAGGAGGTGAGTTTTATTGATGATGTAATTGAATAAATAGAGAAGAAAGAAGGACATGATGAGATTGTAGAGGAAGTAGTAAAAATATTGGTAGAAAATGATTTGTATGTGAATCTAAAAAGATGCAAGTGAAAGGTGAAGAAAGTAGGATTCTTGGGAGTAGTAATTGAACAAGATAGAATTAAGGTGGAAGAGGAGAAGGTAAAAGAAGTATTAGATTAACCAACATCTAAAAAGTCAAAGATATACAGAAGTTTTTAAAACTGGAAAACTACTATTAGTGATTCATAAAAGACTTTATATTTATAGTTAGACTATTATACAACTTAGTGAAGAAAGATTAGAAGTGGGATCAGACATGTAGAAGCTACATAGGCTGCTAGAAAGTGTGATTTTGGATAGAGAACTACAGCTTGCAGCAGAGTTAACAAAGGAGTTAAATAGAATGTTGGATATTGAAACAAAGTTATTAACATCATTTCATTCACAAAACAATGGAAAGACTGAACAAATGGACCAGAAACTGGTGACAGTAACAGATGTCAAGCTGAAAAGAGGTTATGTTAGGATACAACAAGAACTATACAACACTAGTTCTTAATTGTGTACTAAAAAATCCAAAGATAACAATATCAGCTTTAGAAATTGATAGAAAATATAGAAACAATAATACAGAAAATGATTTGAATATATAAAAGGGCTCTTGTAAATACAAAAAGATGAAGTTAGGAAGGATATTAAAAGGAATATACAAATAACATCTGCCTGCAAACACTTTTACTTGTTAACACACTCCTAGATAGTAAACCTTACACTATGTAGCAAGCTTCTTTGGAAAATCTAGTGAATAGATTATAATATGTTATGATTGCCATAATTTATATCTTATGATATATAGGTATTTATCTCATATTGGACATATGCTAGGGTTTGTTTCATCTTCAATCCATTATTAAACTGTGCCTTGTTTTATCTGTTATGGAACACTTTGAACACTAACATTTTTCTTTTCCTTTTATCTATTTTTCTTGATTTTATATTTTTTTTCTTTTGAATTTCTTTTTCTTTTTTTTTATTAATGATGAAGAGGCATGTGACATCGCAGTCACATGACAGGTCACATGATGTAGCTTCATAGGCTTAGAACATGGTAGAAGGATCTAAAAGATGATGTCAGGGCACATGGTGTACACATAGTGGCCTTGAGTAAGACAGGAAGCAAACATGAGGTAGTAGCATAGACTAACATGTAACAGTATAAATAGGACTCTAGTTTAGCAGAGACTCCTTGTCGAGTTCTCTTGTGCTTTTCCCCACTTGATTGCTTAATTAAGAGCTTTATCACTTGTGTTATCATTGGACTTTGTGTCTAGTAGTTGCCACAACATTATCCTCATATTGTATCAGTCAGTATCTTATGTACTAGTTGAGGCCTTGTTATATTCTCCTCATTATTTCATTCAAGAACATCTTATATACTTCTTATAGTCAATAGGTATATATAGCTGTAGATACTATCTTGTATCCTTATCCTTTATCAATTGATCATCTTTACTCTTACTCAAGTCTTTGCCTAAGTTGCAGTCTGAGCCAAGCTTAGAATTATAACACAAAGCTTTTTCAGACCTTCCAACAACATTATCTATCTTAGGTGATGTATTCTAAAGACATCTCTCAAGTCAAACTTTATAACTAAAAATACTAATTAATACTTATATTGCCAGTCTTTTCCAGGTGGCTAAAACTCTCTGAAACTTGTCTGAAAGTGATAGTAGTATTAGAATTAAAGATGATGGACTTTATTTATTTTCATTTCATTTCTCATTTCTTTTACATTTATTCTTTATTTTTAGACTTAAAGTTAGGAGTTAGTATGATGTCATATGTGACTGTCACAAATTTTCACATGTCACATGTTACATAGAAAGTTATAGAAAGTTCCAGAATAATGATGTTATACCACATACTCTTTAGGATAGGCTAGGTTTAGTATAGTATAGACTATTAGCCAAGTATATATAAGATAGATACTTTATACTTGAAACATCATTGAGTTCTCTTATGTTGACCTAATATAAGGTTCTTTTGTTGACTTAACTCTTAGTTCTCAATTGTAATAAGTAGGTACTAACAATGCTCACTTGATAAAATAGAAGTTAAACTACTCTCAAGTAGAGAAATTCAGATAGAGATCCTCTTCTTACTCCCCTCCACTCATAGTTTACATATTAATCTAAAAATGCAGAGAATGGAATTAGAGAATAAAGGCTAATACCATAAGAAAGCTTTCTAAGGTCTTATAAAAACATAGCCATCTTTTTATTTGCAACCTAGTATCAACCCAATGATTGCTTTCTGCTTCCAAGTGTTATAGTACGAGAGTATGGACAGACTTCAGGTAGGGTTAGGGTTAGGACAGATATAGGACAGTAGTAATTATTAGTCTACAATGGATGGAGAGCACATGACCTGGAAGTCATGTGATAGAGTCTAGAGCAGTCTAGAAGGAGTTAGGATTAGGGATGACATCAAGGGACAAGAGTTTCTCATGGTGTACATATGGTGTGCACATGTACAGCAGAGATTAAGAGTATGATGTCAGAACATATGTAGGAAGCATAGTGGCCTTAAGAAAAACACATGTGGATGAGTGATAGGATATGAGGACGATGTATGGACATAAGGGCAGGTTAATATTGTTGTAGCACAGACCACATGTAATTTATATAAATAGAGAAGTAATGCAGCGAGAGCTCCTTGTTGAGTTTTCTTGTAATCCCCACTACTAGATAGCCTACTGAGAGCTTTGCTGAAGTCAGCATATCACAAGTGCTGTACCAGCAAGTGGTTGCTACAACACCAAGTACTCTTTTCATCCCTTCTTTACCATTTCCATAGTTAATCTTACTTGCACTACCATTCTAGACTTTAC
>JAJOHK020001086.1:0-16082 GCA_022457215.2 Leucocoprinus gongylophorus
ACTTAACAAGTGAGATAGAAAGTACCAAAGAACTTGTGAAAGTGTTAGTAGTATATTACTAATGTGATTATCAAACTAAAAAAAATACAAAGTATCTACTAACCTTAAAGAATAAATACTAGTGTCTGGGACAATAATAAATAGTTACAGATATATGATTTATAACAAAATATTCTGTGAAAGTAGATAAGCTATCTGGATTGATACAAGTCTTATCCATTGCAGAAGACAGGTATTCTTAGATTAGTTTATAATATCTTTTCTCTAAAGATTTTCTAAAGATAAGTACTAAGTATATATATTTATAATATAATACTAAAAACTCTAACTCTGTTAGACATTGTTTATACTTTATTATCTAAGATCTGTTAGTAAGCTCTCAGAAGTCAGGTTGGCAAGTATGCATTATCTGAATACATAGAGTACTAGTATTAAAATAATCTTTAGCTTCAGCTTATGTATTGTACTTCTACTAGTTGTATAAGTTATTTATTTTGGAAAAGCTACTGGAAGATAAGTCTATTAGAAGACAGAGAGGAGTGTTATTACTAACACTGGAAAATAGTACTAGTTTAGTTGATTTTCAGAATAAGAGTAAACTAGTATATTAAGTAGTCTTATATTATAAAGAGTTTCATGAAGATTATAAGAAAACTTAACAAGGAGTCTCTAATGTACTCTTACATCATATATATATACTATAACCATGCTCTTAATATTATTGTTCTAGTTTCTTCTACCATGTTTCAGATCTATGACATTACATTATGTAATCACTATTATATATCTTTTTGTTAGCCAAGAAAGAAATGAAAAAATTAAATAAATGAAAAAATGAAAATAAAACATTAAATTAAGAAAAATAAATAAATATAAAAGAAAATCAGAATCAAATATAAAAGTTCAAGCATACTATGATATTTACAGTATAACTATTAGTTTATATACTAAGTATTCTACTTAAGATAGTTATCTAGAAATGAAGACTATAAGTGAGTTATCTTAGTTTTAGATAATTCTTGAATATTGGGATAGATATTATAATTAATACCTTATGGTATACAGGTAGCTACTTCATAGACAACAGATGTTGGGGTTACTTCTTTATGACTTAATGATTGGCTGTACTATATTTTAACAATATATAGGATCAATCAGTATCTCATATATTAGTAGAGACATTTTTATATTTCCTGACTCATTTCCTTATTGCTAACATATATATTCTTCTTCTTCCCTTCTCTACTCAAGTCTTGTCTAAGTTGCAATCTGAACCAAGCTTAAAGTTGTAACATTTGGTAAAGTATTGTCAGGCTCACTTTGTAAAAGAAAAGTACATAGTAGTTAGGCCACTGGAACATTTATAGTTTTAGACCATCAGGAAGACAATCAATACTTGTAGCATAGTATATAAATAGCAAGATAAATCAACATTGAGAAAACAATATAGAGATACTATTAGAACAACTAGGATTATTGAGAATTACAGAAGAAGACACCTTGGAAGAAACAACAGAGATAGTAAGTATAGACAAAATGTCAACAGCACCAGTACCAGCAGTATATAACAAGCAGACAGTTATGTCTAAAAGCATAGTCCTAGATTCAAAATAGTTCAATGGAGACAGAACAAAATTTGAAGATTAGTAGAGAGAAATCTAATTATTCCTCAAGAGTAATAGTATCATAACAACAGACAATAGAATCACAGCAATCCTAACCTATCTTAGAGAGGGTATAGCAGGCATTTATACCTAGAAGAAATTAGACCCTATGGAAGATAAAAAAGATATCCAGGATTGAGAAGAGTTTATTAAAGAAATCAAGACAATGTTCAGTAACAAGAGCAAGGCAACAAATATCAAATGGAAGATAGAAATATTAAAGTAGAGCAAGAAGCATATTGCTGATTTTATGATTGAATTTGAAGCATTAGCTATGAAGGCTGAAACAGATGAAATGCATGCAATATTCTTATTGAAGAAGAATGTTAGGACAGATATTATTAAGAAAATACTAGGGTATTCACTAATGGTAGCACCAAAGATGGCTAGAAAATGAAAGGTAACTATTACTTCAGTTGGACAAGAATATAAGTTTATAGAAAGTTAATAAGACTATAAGACAAGAATAGGCATGATATATGAAAAAACAGACACACTCATGGACATCAGGAAGGCCAGAGAAAATTTCAACAAAGACAGAAAACCCCAATATTTTAATTGCAATACATATAGATACATGGTAAAAGAATGCTGAAAGCAAAAGAAAGAAAGAAACATTAGAAAGTGTTATAAGTGTGGCAAAGTGAAGCACATTACCAAAAATTGTAGATAAGAACAGAAGATGAAGAACTGTAGTATTCAAGAAGAAAAAGATAATGAGAAGGATGACAAATAAGAGAGTTTTGGTGAAGGTTTAGAGTAGGCATAGTATGAAGGACTTCTGTAAATAACAATTCTCAGAATTGAGATGTTATTCCAAATTAAAGGAATGATAAGGAAAGAGAATTAAATGTGCAGACAAATATTAAGATATTGAATAGAAAGAATTTATGACTATAAGCACTAGTAGATTCAAGATGCATCCATGCTGAAATCAACAAACAACTAGTGAAAGAAGAAAGGATCAAAACAGAACCTATAGATAGATCATTTAAGGTTTTCAATGCAGATGAAATCAAGAATAGAGAAGTTACATGATATACACTAATAGAAGTAGAGATCAATGAACACAAGAGACAAATTGATGCAGTAGTCATAGATTTAAATAGCACAGATATATTTTTAGAATACAACTGGTTGGTTAAATACAAACCAGAAGTAAATTGGAACATGAGAACAATATAGTTCATAAGATGTCCAAAAAGCTATAAGATGCCATACTAAGATATATTATTCAGAAATAGGAAATTACAACTAATAGACAACCAAGAAAAAAAACAACAGGAAATAGAAAAAGAACCAGATCTAACAAACCCAGAAGACCTTCCAAAGTATATTTGACTATTCACATATTTGTTCAACAAGAAGAAATTCAAAAAACTACTAGAAAAACAAGAATGGAATCATGAAATCAATCTGACAGAGGACATATTCAAAGAATTAAATGCCAAAGCCTATGTAATAACAATAAAAGAAAATAAAGTATTAAATCAATGGTTAGATAAACAGATTAATTGTGGAATCAAGTTCAAGATATGTGGCACTATACTTCTACATCCTAAAGAAAGATATATCATTACAATTGGTACAAGATTACAAGAAGCTGAACCAATATATGATAAAGAACAAGATGCTATTATCCTTAATTGGGAAAGTAATTGACAAACTCAAGGATACCAAGTACTTTAACAAACTAGATCTTATCTGAGGATACAATAATGTAAAAATCAAGGAAGGAGATGAATAAAAAGCTACTTTCCTAACAAATAAGAAACTTGTTGAACCAAAAGTTATGTACTTTGGATTATGCAATTTGCCAGGAACATCCTAGAGAATGATGAACAGCATCTTTAGAGAGCTACTGCATGAAGAAGTATTAGCCAATTATATGGATGACTTCATTATACCACCCAAGACAAGAAAGAAATTGGAAGAAAGGACAATATGGTTTTTGAAGATAGCAGAGAAACACAATCTCTGCTTTAAACAGTCAAAATGTGATTTTAATATGGAGGAAATATCCATTTTAGAAGTAGTAGTTGAATGAGGAGAGGTTTAGATGGAAAATTACAAGATCAAAGCAGTCAAAGAGTGAAAAACTCCTACCAAGATAAAAAAAGTAGAAACTTCTTGGAGTTTGCAAACTTTTACTAGTAATTCATCAAGAGCTTCAGCTATATAGCAAGACTTCTCAATGAACTCAAAGGAAAAAGGATTGGAAATGGAAAAAAGAACATTAAATAGTATTTGAAGAGCTAAAAGACAAGATTAAAAATCAACTGGTACTCATTCTCCCAAAGAAAAATGGTAAATTCAGGATAGAAACAAATACCTCAGAACATACTATTAGAAGAGTTTTATCAAAGGAAAATGGAAACCTATTGCTTTTATATCAAGAACAATGCAACTAGCAAAAAGGAACTACAAAATCTATGATAAAGAATTACTTATTATAGTAAAAGCTTTAACAAAAATGGAGGCAATATCTACTAGATGCTATAGAGAAATTTAAAGTTTGGACTGATTATGAGAATCTCAAGTATTTCAGGAAACTACATAAACTCAATAGTAGGCAGGCAATATGGTATTTAAAGCTACAGAACTATGATTTTGTTTTATAACACATAGAAAAACAAATATGAAGACTAATGTACTATCTAGGAAAGATCAAGTAGATACCATGAATAATAACAAAGATGTTAAGTTGTTCAAGGATGAATTATAGACAAGACAGGCCATGACAAAAGCAGAAGTAATAGTCATTAGGAAAAGCCAAGTGGTAGAAGAAACTATATTATTGGAGAAAATTCAAAGAAATGAGATAAAAGAACAAGAAGAAAAATCTATGTTCCAAATAATAGGAAAATATGAGAGCAAGTCTTACAAGAAAGTCATGACCCAGTGGATATAGGATATCTAAGACAACAAAAGATGCTTGAGTTAATCAAAAGGAACTATTGGTGGCTAGGAATTAAAGATATCAAGAAATATGTTTAAGGATACACAAAATGCCAATAGAACAAAGTTCAGCACATAAAGAAAGCTGAAGAACTTTATCTATTAGAAATACTAGACAAACTATGGCAGAAAATTAATATCAATATTATTGGACTACTACCAAGATCAAATGACAAGAATACAATTGTGGTAATAATAAATTGATTTTTAAAGATGGTCAGGCTCAAAGCAATGACAACAATAATATCATCAGAAGAAATTGCTAAAATTTATCAAGACAAAATCTGAAAATTACATGAAGTGCCACAGAAGATTCTTAGTAATAGAGAATTCTAGTTTGTTTCAAAATTTATGAAAGACTTAACAAAGGCATTGGGTACAAAGAGAATATTATCAATAGTATATTACTCTCAAACCAATAGACAAATGGAATGAATTAATCAGAAAGTCAAAGTTTTTTTGCAGTATTATGTGAATTATCAGCAAGATAATTGGATGAAATAGTTATCAGTAGTAGATGTCACAAACTCAAGATCTTAGAGTTGATCAAGAGAAAGAACCTTGTATTAGGTTTATACAAGAAAACTCAATAGAGAACTCTGTACAAGATTGTCTTATATACTAATGCCTAATGGTCTGTGCAAGCTACTTCTAGCCTACCCTAGACAACCATGTGTATGCCATGAGGTCAATGGGTGCTATACATGTTGTATGATATTATCCTTCCAGAACCTTTTACCTCCTTCCATGCATCTCATGATCTGTGACCATGTTATCTGATGTGACCTTCTGTGTGACAATGTGATCTCATCACTCTAACCCTAACCCTAAGTTCTAAAAATAGAAAAATCAAAAATAAATCAAAAAGAAAAATCAAATAAACAAAGTCCACCACTTTCATCTTTGACAGTAGAATTCCAGTACAACAACAAGAAATATGTGGCAACAAGACATATTCTATTTGAACTCAATTTTGAAAGATATCTATGGAAGGAAAACCTGATAGTAAAGATAGAATTACCAAAGTTAGAAAATTTCCTTGAAAGACTGCAAAGAAGTTGCAAAGTTGCAAAGAAATCAATGGAAGTGGCAAAAGAAGCTATAAAAACAGTTTGACAGAAAAAGGCATAATTCACAAGGACTGAAGATTAGAGACAACATATGGTTAGAAGCTAAGAATATCCAATTGAACTGACCTTCAAAAAAGCTAGACTAGAAAAGATACAGACCTTTTAGAATTTCAAAGGATATTGGTCAAGGAGTATTTCAGCTAGAGTTACTAGAAGAATAGATAATTCATAATATGTTTAATGAATACCTACTAACATGATATAGAGAACCATATTTCAAAGGACAGCATATGGATCCAGCACCATCACTAGAGATTATTAACAAAGAAGAAGAATATGAAATAGAAGAAGTCAGGAATTATAAGAAATGAGAATGTGGTATACAGTTCTTAGTACACTGGAAAAGTTATGGTAATGAACATAATCAGTGGATAGCTGAAACAGGATTACTATATGCCAAGGAGGCAATTGAAGATTATTGGTCAATAATTTTAGGTTGAAACCTATAAAAGAGGGGGGTAAAACCTCAATTTGACATCTTAAGTTCACCAAACATCAAGAAATTAATTCAAATGGCCTACCAATTCACTACTGTACATATCTCTTCTAACCCCTATGTTTTCTGCACTGTTAATAATATAAATCTGATTGTTACTTTGAATAATGAAAGAATGGATTAGATAAAGAAGTATTATAAGATTATTAGAGGATTGGAGACTATGGTAGATATTCAACTTCAACTACAAAACATAGTTCAGTTAGCTGAAGTCACAAATACTTAACTAGCAGAAATCAAAACCACAATATTACAAGTAAATAATATATACAAAACACAAATAGTAGAGAATATATTTAATATATTGGAAAACCTATAAAACATCATTCAAGAAGGCATAGAGAACCAAGCACATCATATTCAAGTGTTATTAGCTGATGAATTGAATAGATGTAAAGAAAAAGAAAACTACCAAGTAGAGAAAATATAAGAATAATATAAAATACATATCAAGGCACATATCAAGACATACTACAACTAATGATAGTTGATAAAGAAAAACAGAAAGAAGACAGAGTATAAGATAAAGAAGTATTTCTGTATAAACCATATGATATATCATCAAAATCAAGCAAACCAAAAACCTCTGAACCTAAACTCATACAAGATGAGATTAACAACATGGAAAATGCAATGATACTATTACAATTACTAATAAAGACAATGCTATTTTATCCACCATCTCACTATAAATCTCTTTAACCCAATAGAGAACAAAACAAGTAATATTGGAAAGAAATAGCTATCAAGTTTTTAAAACAAAAAAATAACACTGATACAACAAGGTAAGGATTTCCAATTGAAGTGTATATAGGAGATCCATCACATGAATCCTATTTTATTGCTTTAACATTATAAGGAGAAATTATCATAGAATTAATAAAGAAGTTGGTTGTATCTTATGTGGTTGGAGATTTAATATTAATAGACTAGTTTATGAGAACATGAATACTAAAATGGAAGTATTGTTATGATCAATATCTCATAGTATACAGGTGGCTACTTTATAGATAATAGATGTTGTGGTTATTTCTCTATGACTTAATGATTAGCTATACTATGTGTTAACAATATATAGAATCAGTCAGCACCTCATGTATTAGTAGAGGTATCCTGACTCATTTTCTTATTGCTAACATATATATTTCTCATGATATTTAGATATATATAGCTGTAGATACTATTTTGTATCCTTATGCTTTACCAATTGATTATTCTTTCCTTCTTTACTTAAGTCTTGCCTAAGTTACAACCTGAGCCAAGTTTAAGGTTGTAACAGTAGTGTTAAGAACGAAAAGTGTGGGCTTAGTTTTTCTCATATTCTTTCTTATTTTATTTTATTTTCAATTTATTTCCATATATTTCTATTTTTAGAACTTAGGGTTAGGGTTGGAGTGACAAGATCACGCTGTCACACAGCAGGTCACATCAGATGACACAGTCACAAGTTATAAGACACATAGAAAAATATAAAAGGTTTTGGAAAGATGATGTTATACAACATGTACAATATGTGTTGACCTTAAGGCATATACATGGTTGTTTAGGGTAGGCTAGAAATAGCTTGCATAGACCATTAGGTATTCATATATAAGGTAGACAATCTTGTACAGAGTTCTCTATTGAGTTCTTGTATATTAACTAATACAAGGTTCCATTCATTGACTAACTCTAAGGTCTTTGAGTTGTAATAAGTGGAGATCTATAAAGTTGTCAAAAAGTCCAGTAAAAATGTTTGAGATAGAATAGAGAGAGTAATCTGTACTAGAAAAAGTCTAAAAGTATGGATGAGTAAGAATATAGGTTGAGACAAACATAACTGGATTGGGATGTGATAAACTTAAAGTTTATAAATAGATCATATAAAACAAGAAAGCAGATCAGAATAAGCAATATCAAAGAAGTCAGGCTAGTTATATATAATATGTAATTATATATAAAAAGATAACTTTTGGTATTATTAACTACAACTATGAAGGTGTTTGTTAAGACAACTAGCAGAGTCCATAGGACTTCACAGACTTTTACAATCTTTAGAAAAACCTAAGTATTTATTTATCACATATACTAAGTATACTATAAAAGAATATAGTAAGGTTCTTAAAAGTGACAGATATTCCATATAGCTATACTATATATTTCAATCTCTTGAATCAGCTGTGAGAAGATTTATCTTTGCTTACAATTCAAGCATCCAAGCTCTATAAAATACCATGGTCTTTCTGTTCTTTAGAAGTTAAAATACCCAAAGCCTCACTCAACTTTGTAGTCTGAAGAAGACCAATACTACTACTTCTCATAATCAAACTTAAGTTATGCCCCTCAATATCTGATACTGCTCTACTCTAGTTATCACTATTGTAAGCTTCTTCTCTTTTCTGATAATCCTTTTAGACATTTCTATCTAGATTCCTAACTATCTAGTCACTATCATTCCTGGTTATATCAGTATTGTTTCACCAGATTAGAATGTATTCTAATAGTATTTAAGATAGTTGTTATTCCTAGAAGTTTTCATTCTGTTTTTTTAGAACTTTGTGAAAGTCTATAAAACTCTACAGACTTTGCTAGTTATTTTAACAGTAAAACAGAATTCTTCTCTTCAGAGTCTCAATGTATTGCAAGTTTGGTAGTCTTGAATTATCTACTTTATGTCTCAGTCTTTCTTCCTCTTTCTTGCTTCTCATACAATGCTCACTCCAAGTGATTACCTTATGAATCTTATTCTTACTAATAAAGCCTTAAGCATCTTCTAGGACTATTTGAGAGAAGTAGCCAAGTACCAGCACACCTCAGAAGTATCTACTAACAATATCCTCACTATTTTTATAATCTCAGCTCAGAGATCTATAAGTTTTTATATTAAACACTGTCTCTACAACTACAGATGTTCTTTCTCTTACTACAAAATCTCTGTCTCCAACAAACACTTCTATGCCCAGAAATACTTATATTATTCTCAATCCTATATACTACTCCCACTAAACTTCAGTAGTAGTTGGTAGACTAAAAGAGTCTTTTTAAGCTTCTATTCTTTATATATCTGTCTGTATGCTAAGCAATTCACTTGTAATTGTTAAGGGATAATTCATACTCACTAGATTATCTGCAAATATAGCACAGAAGACATATCATATGCAAGTCCACTTGTCTGGAAATAACATCTCTATGGTGAAACCACCTCCAAATCATACAAGCCCGCCTTCCATGGTAGCCACCTTTCTTGCAACACATCTTAGGGTGGTGCTGCAACTCTCTAGGTATTCTATCTTCCATAGTGGAGATACTCCTATCCAACTTAGTCTTCCATGACAGGGTTACTCCTGTCAGTGTCTCAACACTGAAACCTCTGCTTGGGGTAATAGAGGTATTACTACTGAAACCCCAAGCATCTCCTATACTATCAGTTTGTATATAAGACTAGTAGTTACACTGTAATTTGCTAGTCTGATAATCGATGAAGATAAACTCTTATTAAGCTCGATCTCTGGTGTTCAACGGTGACATACCAATCAGCACTCACTTCCATCTTGGACTTCTCCCCATCATCTGAAGTTGTGACTACACAGCAGATAGATGGCACAGCACATAAGCTGAAGCCAAGGTTGTTCCACAAGTCCGCTCATCTCCAAGTCCATCCTACAGACTTCCATCCTAGTGTGAACTACACCTGACAGTATTATCAGACTCCCAAGTTTGCTGTCACTTCTGAGCAGTTCCACCTGCTAAACCTTCTGTTACAGTTCCATCTGCAATTCATTTCACTTTGTACTTCAAAGTCCAAATGGCTTCCTCTCACTGTAGTTCTTTAACTCTGGTCCTACTGTTTAGGACACCCTTCAACACAATCTTGCGTTTCAGTGACCAGATGGCTTATCCACCAAATGTGCCATGACATTTAAGATGAATCTATTAAATAGGCCGTTTATCTCCAAGGTCTCCTTCCAGTACAATCTAACCTAGCCGGACAGTTTCACCTGTTCCTGGCCTAAGTATCATCTCTGCGGACAATGATCCTAATTGGGAGGATGTTCCTGCTAATCCTAGTACTAACAATAATATAGCTAATAGACCCACATCCTCTACTTGCTCACGGTCAAAACTCCATCGGAGCGATAATACTAATGAACAATTGGCTGAAGTATTTGGTCGACTTGCTAACACCCTTAATTCTAATCAGACTCCTGGACCCAATACTAATTCAAGAGGAACTAAAGCCCACATTCCTGACACTTTTAGTGGCACTGAGTTTGACAAGCTTGATAATTTCTTGTTCCAATGCTATCTATACTTTTGCGCTAATCCAGCACAATTCAACACAGACATTGCAAAAATCAACTTCGCAATGACCTACCTTACTAGAGTAGCCCAGGACTGGTTTGAGGTGGGCTTCAACCAAGAAGACCAGAGCATCCTTCAAGACTGGCTCTCTGACTGAAACTTATTTGTGGACGAGCTACGTTAACATTTTAGTCTCTCAGATCTTGTTAGTGAAGTGGCTAACTGTCACAAACTTCATTCAGCTTATATCTCCACAACCAGTAGACCGATTTTCACAAACTAAGTTGCTCTGGAAAGCTCCAAATGAGGGCTATCCGCACATATGCGGGATGTACAAAAGCAACAACGAATGACTGAGATATCAGGCCATCAGTAGCTGTAAAAACTTCATCTGCTAATATCTCATGAACGGCTAAACGGATTCACACGATTAAACTTGTGTTGGGAAGTGCTCATCAATCTGTTACCAACGATATATGATGCATCTCAAAGCGACAAGTATTGGTAGAGATACAAGCATATCAATGTAGTGACATAATTAGTTACCTTCTAAAATTAGCCTGACAGCTCCCATCAGGTACGAGTTTTGATCATGTGATGGCAATAGCTTGCACATGGACCATCACTCTTTTGTATATATACCTCTGTGTCTGAGGGCTAGACCTCAGACTTAACAACGTCAATTATTCTTATTGATACTTTTCATCATCTATCATCATCACATCCTTATACTGAACCTCTGAAACACTATTAAGTTCAAGTATCACAACCAGTGAGTATCTTATTTGTGATACCAACATGCTGGACAATCTCTACATGAAGCCTGGTGACAAGATTTCCACTTACAATATGGACTTCATATGCTATGCCTCCCAACTAAGTTAAAGGAATGCAGGAGACCACAAGCTGGACTCCTACCCCAAGAAGCAGACCACGGTCTCGCCTAAAGGCTGTGGTGCTTTAGCAGCTATCTCTGAGAAACCCTTAGAAAAATAGAGAGTGATCCCCAGGACTCCACACAGACTAAGAGCCACATTGAACTTCCCTGTATAGCAACAAGTCCGATTTGACTCAATACATCTGCTCTTTCCGATCCTTATTCACTTTTTGTTTACCTTACTTCTCTCTTGATCCTTGGTCAGGATTACCTTAATAAAATTCCGTTCCGAGCTCTCATTGACTCTAGGTCTACTTACTATTTTGTAGACTCTGAATTTGTGGATACTCACCATCTGAAGACATCCGCAACTCCTCCAGTTGCCCTCCACTTATTTGATGGTTCATCTAACAGCATCATCTCCAAAATTGCTAATTTGCCCATAATTTTTTCCACCAGTGATTGCATGAATCTGAACTTCTATGTCACTCCACTTGATTCTTCCTGCTCTTTAGTCCTTGAATACAACTGGCTCACCTGACACAATCCACTGATTGACTGGGTGAATAGATCGATAAACTTCCATCCATCTTTGTAGGAAAATCTCGCTCCTTCTCACATTGTGACCAACATACCATTGGTATCTCCATTCCTTTTAGACATCTCTTTGCAATCATTGGACTCTGCGGTTTCCATACCTGCATCTGAAACCTCCATGTTTAACTCCGAATGACCTAACATCACTATCATTGGTGCTGCAGTATTCTTGTGCACATCAAAACTTCTAGGCTCCAACAATTTTGAACTCTGTCTTTGTTCTTTGGGCATTCAAGCTAACTCCACAAAACTTGCAGAAGCTCCTAATCTGTCCAATGTTCTCTCTGAGTATCACAAATTTGCTGATGTTTTCAGCAAAACTAAAGCTAAAGTTCTCACTCCTTATTGTCCTTATGACCTCAAAATCAATCTGGAAGAGGGTATTCAACCTCCAGTTGGCCCTATATACTCTCTTTCAGCATCTGAACAAGAAGCTCTGAAGGAATTCATTGAGGAAAATCTTGACACAGGTTTTATCTGACTAACCTCATCTCTGCACAGTGCACTAGTCTTATTTGTTAAAAAGAAAGATGGTTCACTGCGCCTTTGTATCAACTTCTGCGGTCTTAACTGTATCTTCAAGAAGGATTGCTATCCACTCCTACTCATTTCTGACTTACTGGACTCACCTCGTAAAGCTTGGGTTTACTCAAAGATGGATCTTTGTCATGCTTACCATTTGGTTCACATTACTGACAGTGATAAATGAAAGACTGCCTTTAGGACACATTATAAATCATTTGAATGGTCTGTAATGCCCTTTGGTCTTACCAATGTTCCTGTTGTTATGAACTAAGGCTCAAAGTGTTTAAGCGATAGAACAACTCTTGTATTGAGTAACACAAGAGAACTCGATAGAGTTCCTAAGACAAAGTAGTCTATCTTATATACTATAGCCTATGGTCTGTGCTAACTACTGTGCATCCTACCCTAAATGACCATGAGTATTACATGAGGCCAGCATGTGTTGTCCATGCTGTATGATGTCACTTTATACTAGTACCTTCTACTCCATTCTCCCAAGTCTCATGATCAGTCTTGTGACTACGCCATCAATTTGTGACTGATGTGACAGCGTGACTGATAAACCCTAACCCGAGCTGTTTTAAAAATAGAAAAAGAAAAAAGTAAAGTAAAGTAAAATAAAAATGAAAAGAGGAAATAAAATAAAGTCCACTGTCAACGATCTTGACATTACCCCTCTCTTAAGGTTTCTCCTCTGGAGAAACTCTCCAATCTCTTCTCCTAATTTTCTCCTTTTCTTCTTCCATCTATTCTTCCACTCTTCTCAAATGCTCGCTTTCGTCGATCTTTCTATCTTCCTTCCACCTTTTCCAATTCTTTTCTAGTTTATTTAAATATTCCTCTTCAAACTTCTGGTCGTCCCACCCATACAACACCTTTGCTGTAAACCTTCCTGGTAGCTCCATTCTTTTATATTCCTTTTCCTCCCCTACCTGTCGTCTTACTACTACCTCCCCTCTTTCGAACTCTTCAATCAATTCCTCTGCATTTTTTAAGTTTTCTCTTTTCTCCCAAGTATCTCCCTCCACCATGAATCCCTTCCACCGTATTAAATACTTATCTACCCCCCTTATTTTTTTCTTGTTTAATACCCTTTCTACTTCCCATTCTTCTACTCTCTCTACCTCTACCGGTTTCCCTTCCTCTTTCTTTTGCCCTTTTATCTGCTCCTTATATCTCACTATCTGGCTAACATTTACCACCGGATGAATCCTCATTGAACTTGGCAATCGTAACTTTACTGCGTTCAAGGATACTACTTCTTCTATCATGTACGGCCCCACATATCTTTCCATTAACTTTTTTGTAGGTCTTTCTTTAAACACCAGATCCTTGGTGCTTAACAGTACTCGATCTCCCTTCTTCCATACTTCTGTTTCCTTTCTTCCCCTATCCGCATACCTCTTCATTTCTTCTTGTGTTTTCTTCAGTGCCGCCTCTGCTTCTTCCTGAACCTTCTTCATCCTTTCCACAAATTTTGTCGCACTCTCCACCTTTCCTTTCCTCCTGATGTCTCCTCCCATTCTTAACTCTTTTCCATAGTTTGCCATGAACGGCGAAACTTTAGTTGCTGTGTGAACCTTATTGTTCACTGCAAACTCTGCCGCTGCCAACCACTCTGGCCAATCCTTCTGTCTATGCTCAACAAAGAACCGAAGATACTGTTCCAATTCTTGGTTCATCCATTCTGTCTGCCTATCCGTCTGTGGGTAGAACGCTGTTGACAACTTCGTTTTTATCCCTAACATCCGATTCAACTCCTTTGTCAACTCTGCCGCAAACTGAGGCCCTCTGTCTGACACCACACTTTCTGGTAATCCATGTAATTTCCACACATTATCCCTAAACAGTCTTGCCAACCCTTCCGCTGATGTTCCTTCTGTAGTTGCCACAAAATGTGTCATCTTTGACAACCTATCGCACACTACCAAGATTGCATCCTTCCCTGCTACTACCGGCAACTTCGTTATAAAATCTACAGTTAAGTGTGACCACGTCTTTTGTGGTACTTCACTCAACTTTAACTTCCCCGCTGGTTCCTCAGTTCTGTTCTTCATCCTCTGACATAAATCACATCCTTCCACGTATTTTCCTACGTCCCTAGTCACCCCAGGCCACCAATAATTCCTTGTTACCAGCTCCACCGTCTTCCATCTTCCTCCATGTCCCGCTGCCGGTACATCGTGATGTAGCCGAATTATCTCTACTCTCAGTTCCTCATCTTTCGGCACATACACCTTCCCCTTTTTTAGCACCAAGTCACCTTCAATCTTCCACTCGTTTCCTCTTAGCTCCCTAACCCCCGGCCTCTTCATCTTCTCTACTACTCTAACTACGTCCTCGTCCTTACTTCTCGCCTTTTTTATTTTTTCTACTAATTCTACTTCTGGTCCTTCTACAACTACTTCATACATACTACGAATCCAATGGTCCTTAATAAATACTTGATTACTATTGTCTTTATCTACTCCTACTTTCCAGTCCAACCTTCGACTAAGTCCGTCTGCCTTTCCCATCTTTGTTCCCGCCACATGCTTCAGGGTGAAATCAAACTGAGATAAATATAAGGCCCATCTGGCCTGTCTCCTGTTCAACTTCTGCGCCTTCATAAAATATTCCAAATTCTTGTGATCCATCCAGATCTCGAATTTAGTCTGCGCCCCTTCTAACAAGTGTCTCCACGCTTCCAATCCTCGAATAATCGCCAACATTTCCTTGTCATGAATTTCATAGTTCCGTTCGGTTTCATTCAGCGACTTAGAAAGGAAGGCTACCGGCCTCCACAGTCCATCTTCACACTCCATTGATAGCACTTCTCCTGTTGCATAGTCCAATGCGTCCACTTCCATCCTCATTTTTTTATTTAGGTCTAGTGCTGCTAACACTGGTTCTTTTGTGAACCTCTCCTTCAATACTCTAAACGCCTCCTCCTGCTTTTCTGTCCAATCCCACTTCTTATCCTTCTTTACCATGTCATGCAGAGGTCTGGCTATGGATGCGAAACCCTCAATGAATCGGCGATAGTAATTTGCCAATCCTAGGAATTTCTGCACATCCTTGACACACTCCGGTGTCGGCCACTCCAAGACTCCTTTTACTTTCTCCTTCTCCATCTTAATCCCCTCCAGTCCTATCACTACTCCTAAAAACTCCACCTCCCTCACCTTCCATTTACACTTCTCTGGCTTCACATACAAGTCGTTCTCTTCTAGTCTCTTCACCACTTCTGCTACCAACTCGTCGTGTCTCTCCTCTGTTTCCGTCCCTACTATCACATCATCAATAAATACCGCTACTTTTCCTGTGTTGATCAAATCCCTCAGTAATTCATTCATCATGGCTTGAAATGTTGCTGGGGAGTTCGTCAACCCAAAAAACATAACGGTTGGTTCGAACGCAGCCTTCCACTCATCTCCTTCCTTTATCTTTACGTTATTGTACCCCCACCTCAAATCCATCTTTGTAAACACCTTCTTTGTCCCGATGTTTTCCAAGACATCCGAAATCAAAGGGAGTGGATAATTATTTTTTATCGTCCACTCATTAAGATAACG